>QXVZ01007177.1:0-30099 GCA_008931825.1 Phallusia fumigata
AATCAAATGAAAAATGATCCAACGGAACTGTAATGTGACAGATAGCTGGACGGTGGACTCATAATGAGCATAGCGTATTCAGGCGTTGTTTCGAACTCTTACGACAAAAATGAAGCAACCAAATATTCTCGAGTCTAACCAGCGCTAGGTTTTACCTGTGTGCGCCATCTTGTGACGAAAGCTGGTCAAGAGAGTCAAGAAAAATCAGCAGCCGACCTTTGTGCTCCGGACTGTTTAATTTATCCGACACAGTGTCGAGGAGTTTTGAAAACCTCTGCACGACGCCGTTGAAATTTTGGAGCAGGTGCATCCCCGGAATCGAGAGCTCAAAAGCCTCTGATATTTGCAGAATCAAACTCTGTAAACGTATTCAGCCACTTATACGAGGTTTATAGCAGTGATTCTCCACCGAGGAGGGATTTTATGAGTTAATGTAAGGAATTTCCACTTTATAGTTAAGTTATTCATGATAATTGTAGTATTTCTATTTAGGTACAGAAGTGGTTCCAAACCTTTTAATGTTACTTTATATCACTTCTAGTGTAGTAGCGTAGAGGAATTAAAGTTGTAAAATAAACAAAGGGGTAAATACATCATTAAGTTTAGTAACTACTGTTTAAGAATTTAAGCAGACAATTTTACTGCCAAGTAGTTGTTGAAAATAAGACACACGCTGACCTGTAGGACATTGTGTATATGTGATGAGTTGGGGGAAGTCCCCAAGAACCGGTAGACGAGAACATCGTCTGGCGCCATCTCGCGACAGAGTTTTACTGTCATGGCACAAAGAGCCGTTTTCCCACGGCCCGACTTGCCGAAAACTACTACAGGTTGCTGGTTGGATGATGAAAGCAGAAGCGCTGTAATATCGTCTGAGAGGAAATGTAACACAGTATCGTTATTTGATTAGCGCAGGGCTTCCCAAACTTCTTGGTCTGCGAGCTCTTTTAATTTCTAAAATTTTTCTGCGACCCTTACTGTTTGACAGAAAAGAAGCAGTGCAAAACAAACCATTTGTTGAAATGGTACTACTAGAAAGCAAAACCAAATTTAAATTTATTTTGTGCAGTTTTAACGTCACAGTTTTAGAAAACTTTAAACATTATACCAAGGAAAATGTTTAAAAAGACGGGAAATATGACCATTTTTGGAAAATGGTGTAATCACGACCCACAAAATTCTTTCTTCCTAGTTTGGGAAACTGTGGAATGGCGCGACTGCGAAGTTAATGCGAAAAACTGAAACATCTTAACGTTTCGACAACATTGCCTGGTTTTTTACGGATACTATAAGATCAGCCAAGATAGTCGAGTGGTTGGCGCGACTAGCAAGGTTGTGGGTTCTAATCTTGTCTCGGTCGCTTGTTTCTTGAGCAGAGAACTTAAGCGGCACTGATCCAACCCAGTGGGACCTTAGGATTGAAATTAAAGTAACCAACTTTCGAAAAAGTCTAACAAAAAATGATTCAACGGAACTGCAACGGCAGAGGTAGCTCGACGATCAACTCATTGTGAGCATAACGCGTTAAGGCTTTGTTCCCCCGCCGTGGATAAAAATGAAACAAATAAACTATGTACCGCATTCATAACACGATTACAAACACCAGTTTTACAAGAACCAAACTTTTTGACTGCCACTATTTTTCACACATCTCACCGAGCAAGTTTTTTCTGCCACAAAACGACTGACATTTGGTCTGAGCAAACGACGTATGGTGCAGAACCTCTTCAAATAACCATTCGCTGTCGTCCGTACCAGTAGAGTGTTGGGAATCGGACTCTGCCGCATGGGACTGTTTGGATTTTTTAGCCGTCCTTTCAATGGAATATTTCAGATCTTTGACAAAATCGGTGCAGAAAGACTCGAGATAATCCACATGATTCTTTGACGCTGTGGTAATGCCTGAAAAACAGACTGGTAAATGACAATGGTTCTCCACTGACCCCCAGAGGTACCCAAAAAGATTTTTAGGGGTCTATGAGCTAAGCATGTATGAAATAAAGGCAATATAGCGAAATGGATAAGCGCAAACTCTAGAAACCAGTAAGTAATGTTTTGTAGCAACAGCATAAGTGGTTTTAGTAAAGGGGGGGCACAGCTTACAGACAAATCGTCAAATAAATCCAGAACACCAGGGATTAAGATGAATCACTTGCTAAACATTGTTGCAAATTTACCCTTAACTGGAGAAACTACGTTACAACTAAATAAAGTGTTTTAATCTAAAAGTTATAAAGTGCAAATAAGAACTAGTATCACAAATCAACTCCAACCGANTAAAAAAGCCAATTGCAATAAACGCTACTGAAGATAACCTGGTGGCACAAAACAAGGAAAAAGATATTTTCTAAATTGGTAGTTTGCTTAGGAATTTTGCAATGATTGTGACTGTGAGATAAGTGATTTCGTGTTTGCAATTTTAATTTTCAAGTTCCCGAGATTTTGCTTGTTGCCATGGGAGCATGCTTTTTGCCTTCAGGAATGTTTTGTGAAAGCCCAATGCCCGTCACACCAGAAACTACCCTAGGGCCTAGGCTAGAAAACATCCGTGGTAAACAAGTTATGCTGGCAGCTGGTTTTATGCCCAAGGCTTTCCAGGTTGGACATGTATTGTAACTGCTCCTTTATAACTTACATTGCAAACTACAGCTTCAAAAATAGTATACTCTGCTGAAATAGCTTAACAATTTATAAAACCACAAATGGCAACCAGCCAGCAGCCACTAAACTAACTGAACATCAGCATTTTAAGGAATTAGAGCATTAAACAAGTTGCTAAAGTTACATTCATGGAGTAAATGTCTGCTAACAAAAAAGCCTAATCTGCTTAAATTGAACCAAATTATGTCAACATATCTCTACAAACCACACAGAAAAAATTGCTGCAAGGAACTGGTTACCTGATTTGAAGAACGCCTGCCCTTCCGCTTCAGTGATTTCGCCACTTTTCCGAGCAACCTTCGCATATTTTCGGAGCAATTCGGCAAGTTTGGTCGACGTTTTATCCCATGCGGCACGGTCCGAGAGTCTCTTTTTCTCGTTTGCAGGATGTTGATCATCAAAGTGTTGGTAAACGTTGGTTATTGGTTGCAGGACGTAAACTGGTGGAACGGCATTGTCGTCTCTCTTGTACCTAACATTTGGCCAAAAGATTATTTTGTATTATTTAGCAGAGTTGTGATCACATTAATATCCCAGTCAGATATAATTAAAATCAAGCGGAGGAAAATTTAGTTTGTTTAAACCCAATATTTTGTGGGGATTTATCGGATATCTGGTCAATTTAAGGAGCAAGAGAAACTTATGGGTAAATATTGTAATTGCTCGCGTTTAGCATTACATAAAATATGCGTTTTTGAGTTGGAAGTTATTAATTTAGGCAACTATAGACAACTTACACGGGCCTTCAGGGTGTGGGTATATATTATGCACGTGTAATTTTTTCATTGCCTTTGTTTCATCCACAATCGGATTTGGACAAAGAGCATTATAAAAACATAATGACATAATAGGTAGGTACGTCCGTAGTCCGTACACAACTTAACGGTAAGTTACTGTCGTGTTTGTGAGTTTGATTGACACACTCGAAATATACTTAAAAGTGTGCGGATTATTGAATTACGACCTATAGGCCTTAAAATCTTACCATAAATCAATCAAGCCTTCATTGTCTAATCCCAACTCCTTAGCTGTCTTCAGCAACTTTTCGAACACTTCTACGTTAATGTTCGAAGGCAAGGGACGATATCCATATCGGTTCCCAATAAACGCCTAAAATATAAATCTATATCCACAACCCAATATAAAACAAATATAGTAAAACATCCGTTTGCACCGTTACATAAAATAAATCTTGGGTTTCAGTCGGAGTTGTTGAATTCGCCGTATTTTGTAACACAACTTTCTAAATACAATACTATGTGAATGAGATATTGCCGATGGCTACATGTTTAGTAAAATATATGCAGCTTTAAGTAAGACCTAACATGTGAATGACTTGCATGCCAAAAGTTGAAGTTACTTTCTGGAATCAAAGTGGAGATATAGTACCAAGGCAAAACTATGCTGCAGCTACACAGAGTATTCAATACTCACGACGAAGTGTGGTCCCATTGAAAGTCGTTTGCAAGTTCGGATTTCCATAAGACAGAGTTCGCACGTGGAGTGGTCAACTGTGGCAGTATCCTGGATTCCCCATCTCATGTCCATCACCTGAGAGACGAAAACGCAAACATTAACCAATGATTATACCTCCAATCAAAACTAAACTGGCCCAAATACTTGTTCGCTTTCAACATTTGGTGTAAAATATTTACGAATAGAGTGATGAACAGATCCGTGTTTACTGAACCAAAAGCTAATTTTCATACATTTCAATAGCGTTTGTTTTTCGCGTATTTTGGCGGTTGGTTTTGTCAGTTGTTTTGACGTCCTTTTTACCGCACAAGTAACTTTGCGCCGCTTTTCCGAGTCATTCCTGATGATGGCAATACCGTTTGTAGAAACATAGAAAATGTTTTACACACAAGTGCTGGGTTGTATCTTTTAATTGACAGTAGGTTTTACCTGAAAATCGAGACCGAGTTTTTGGCAGAACGATCGGAGGTCGGGATAGGCTTTCTCCAGGAGAAGATTTCTCTCTTCACTCATGTCTACACGAGGAAGAAATATTTTAATGTAAAACGATTGAGAAAACAGACAAATTGAGCCTGGTGGTACATGCGACAGGCCCTCCATGCAAAGTGTCGATGCGTTGGAAAAGCGAGACTCTGGACAATCGCAACCGTGCAATGAAAATTACCGCTTGCCAACCTTGGATGCTATTCAGCTTTGCTTAAAAACAACGTGCGCATACAACTGGAACAAACCTGAAAATGTGGAGCTGATAAAAACACGTACGACATTGGATTGTTCCAAAGTTTGTAAAGTCGTTTCTTCGCCTCGTAGCAACTTTTTACGGTCGCTAAGGGCACTTTCAGTTGCCATGGTGTTATCAGTTTTTAGTGTTGCACTAACAGATATACCTACAAAGAATCCCTACATAGCTGTTAAAAGCACACACACATGGGGTTGTGCTGACAAAGTTATATTGCCTAACACCTGAGAGCTGATTTAAACCATTTCCAATAAAAACTAAAACAATTATAATTTTGTGTAGTGCCTGTAGACTTGATATTAAGTACTTCATGCTTCTTTGCATCTTGTCTCGTTTGCTTCTAAGGAGTAAACCCTGCTGCTACAGGTAATAGCGATGAAGGCTAACTGGTTCTAAAAAGCATCTAAAATTAAACTTTTATATTATACCACAGGTTTGAAAACTGCAACTAAGTCACAAGCAAAGATTGTTGAAATATGAGTACCAGTAGTTGTTGTCAAGCAGTCAAAACAAAACGTCAACATTTAAACAGCTTTTCAAAAACCGGTGCAAAAATCCTACTCACTGTTCACCGAAGCAACTATTTACCCAAGGTTCGCCGGGTATTATAATCGGCTTCAACACGGACTGTTGGTTCTTTTGTCCCTTCTCACATTTCTACACAACAATAACGTGATGCGCGGGTCTTTTATTCGTCCCCGAGCGTCTACTGGAAAGCCCTGTCAATCGACCTTCTGGCGTTGAATTTTGGAATTTGTTATTATTTCCAGACATATTTTTTTAATTTTGTGGTTTCGAATCTTTGTTTTGTAAGTAATTTTGGTTCGAACATCTTTGGTTCAGAGAAAAAATGGTGTGACGTAACTTTTTACACTTGAAACAAACCCAAATGGAAATGTGCGAAAAGCGGTTATACCATAGAATACTAACCATAGAATGCCAACCAATTGTTACGTCACGTCGGTCACGGTTGAATAAGACTTTACGTCGTGTTAAATCGCTAGTTTGTCGCATTGCAGTTTGTTCGGAAAAAAAGACCCCTACACATTGCGCTGTACCAAAATGCAACCAATCAATTCGAAAAAGGAAAGGAAAACACTTTGGAAACGCATTTAAATAGGAATGACAAGGATATTCTTTGGTCTTACATTTTGGAACTGACAACAAGCTTGGGCAAAGTTGCCATTCCTTAGCAGAACAAGAATTACAAAGGCCCTCATCCAGCTTAATTCTTTCACAAAGGCACAGTTGTCAGAAGTTATAACAACATAATTTGAAATATTTTGTGATTTTTTAATTACAGATGAAGGTAAATTTATCAAAAGTTAATGTAGTTGCTTGAATTTGTTAAGCAGCTATTTGCACAGAAGGTATTGTATTTTTGTTGCCTACATACAGAGATACCCATGTTGCTACTTTCCACTGCTTTTAATGCCAAGTCAATGAAAAAGGTNCTATCAAATTAACCAATGGTTTGTTTCACTTCATGCACCCAGTTTTTGTCCAAAATTAGGGGATTTTCGAAGTGGGGTTATAAATTAACAGAATTAGTTTCCTAACCAATGGCTGCTAAAAGGTATTAAAAAAATCAACCAGTTTTGTTTAGTTTGTGCAAAGTAAATAAAAAAGTGTGATTCTCTTAATGTAAAGTAAATAAAAAGAATGTGATTCTTTTAATGTAAAGTAAATAAAAAAGTGTGATTCTCTTTATACACCCAACTCACCCACTTTTGGGTCAGGTACCTCTGTGCCTTCATCTCTTAAATTTTAAAAGTTTTAAAAAAATCCATTGTATGCAGATGAGAGCAAAGCATATGATGGAAAAAGGCAATGGCTCTGTTTGTGACCGCTCCAATGAAAATACAATTCAATATGCAAAAGCATGTGTAACGGTATGAGTAAAAATTTATAGTTTAAAAATGCGATTACCTTTGGCTGTTAGCGGGTTTAATAAAGCACAAATTAATACTCCAACAGTCAACACTTGAATTGCTTGCTGAAAAGTACGTTTAAAACTTATAAAACGCTTACAATGCATGACAGCACAAAGCTAATGGAAATCTGCCCTAAAAATGCATTTCCATGGCTGTAGCAACTGTTATTAATGTATTGTGTTGATCCGAATTGTTTCATGTAATTTAACTCCAAGGTTGCCAACAGCAAAAGATGCCGAGTGATTGATTTATTTACACTGATGATCAACAAGCACCTTCCCACATACTTGAAGGATGGTCTGCACTTCTCAGATGAGGGGAACTCCCTTCTGGCGAGTGAGTTGTCACCCCATGTTGAAGAACTTACCAAGGGGCTTGAAATGAACTTTCCAGATTGGAAGGAGTTGTGTGGAGTAGAGTAGATTGGCTAGGATGATGGATAACTTTAAATGCAAAGTTACTAGCAGCCAAATGTATTCTAAAATGTGGCAAATTGTAAACAGAGTATGTAAGTTTTTTAATTCTAATTCTCATGAAAACATGTGGCAATATTTATGGAGCAATCAAATTGTTTTTTCAAGTTGATATCATGTCCCAACACAAAGGTTTTTCTACATGTAGCTTAAACTTAATCATGCTGTAAATGACTATTTTTTTCAAAGTTTCTGCAGTCTGTCACTACTTGTCCAGTTTTCTGTTCCTCTGTGCAGATTCACCACTGCCTCCGCTCGCTTCCTTCTCTTGTTTGTTTCTTTTTTATTTTACTCAATCCGAAAGCGTTTTCACCACAGTTCTCTTGCAACACTGTAAAAGCACAGACAAGTATTGTGTTGAATTATATAGTATTGAGCGTTGCGCGCGCCCATACGTAGACAATTAAAAAAACATAGCAATAATGATGTGGCACAAAACAGGAACCGGATACAAACAACTCATTGTTGATAATAACGACGGAATAAAAGCGAAAAAGAGGAAATATGAATAAAGTGCCCTGCCGCACTGTCAAAAGTCATCAGAACAGCAGCAGCTGCACTTTAAGCAAAGCAGCGAACCTCTTGTTATAGTGCAAAGATAAAGGCGCCCAAACATGCGCCTTGTTCACGAAGCGTTCAAAGTTTGGTTGTTTTGATGTGAGACACACAGTGGCAAATCCAATGCAGCAGTTATTCGTTTTCTGATCCCAACAGCACTAAACGTCAGCCTTTATCTGCATGACTTTTGTCCAATCTAAATGCATTACGTGCAGTATTCAAAATATTCAGAGAAACTGCGTTACTAAACGTACCAGAAGTTTCAATGATTGCAACCTAAACGTTATTTAAATTGCTAATGCGATTGTTACGTGACAAAAACTAGCAGTGAGTGTTCGAGGTTTTTGTGCTGGGTGTTAAAGTCGACCCCAGTTTTGTTCCCCCCAAAAAACGAAACAGACTGTCGTATTGCGCTCGGCGGGCTATTGACTGTTCAGCTCTCTATTTGTATCATTGTAATTTTGCAGCCTTGCAACTTTACCCTGTACCATAAAAATAAACAGTAAAAGATACTTGCTACGGCTAAAGCATTTTATGCAGAAAAATGTACAAAAAAACTTTTTAGCGGATCTCAAGAAAAAACAAAGATAAAAAGCTCAACCTAAAATCGATCTACATCTACAATTACGTTGCCAACAAAATTATCAGGGGTTCTCCCTAATTTGAGTACTGACCTGCACAGAAAAGCTTTTTCAGATTACCGTTATTTTATGTTTTAAACTAAACTATGAGTCTTTGGCCTCGTGTTGTTTTGTTGGGCGATTCAATAACGCAATACTCGTTGGACCCCAACGGCTGGGGCACCTACGTTGCGCAACAAGTTCAAAGACAATGTGATGTAATAAACCGTGGATTTTCCGGCTACAACACGGATCACGTGGTCCAGCTGATGTCTAAAATAATTGACGAAAAGTTACTCCAGGTTGGTGCTTATCTTTTCTGTCGTTGTGGCTAAAGCGCCTGACCTAATGCCCAACCAGTTCAGAATATTGCAATTAAAATAAGCAAATAAGCTTGGTAATATACAAATGGAAACCTTTTTTTTGCAAATGAAAAATAATATTTTTGCCTTGAATTCTATTGTAGCTTAACCCAACCACTTGATTTTTTTGCAAGAAATGCTTTTTTAATACTCGTATCATGGTATTTAGTAGTGGAAATCGAAACTTGCACACACATAAATTATATTTTCTGGTTAATGTTGGTTTTGTTTATTTTTAGAATGTGGTATTTGTCACCATATTTTTTGGTGCCAATGACTCTGTTCTTTCGGGTTGTTACTCAAATCAACATGTTTCGGTGGATCGCTATCAAAGCAACTTGTTGAAGATTGTGGAACATTTTGAGTCACTCGGAATCACATCAGACAAAATCATTCTGATTGCACCTCCACCTGTAGATGCAGAGGTTACCAAACTTATTGACATAAACAGTTATACATCACTATTTATGTTATTGTACCAAAAAACAATCAGTAAGCCAATTTATTGGTACCACTTATATATTTCCTAAGGCTTACCCCCTAATCTAAATCCCCATCATATAATACAACTTAATAACAGCTTAGTCATCAATCTGCCAACCTTTATCCACCAGTTATGCCACCACTTTATTGGTAGATTGTGCCTTTAAGATATTTTTGTGTTTTAATTGCTGTTCTTTCATTTTTGGTAATCAAGAAAATAATTTATCTTAGTTGCCGAAGGTGGGTAAAATATATGTTCAAAACCAAAAGATGAAATACTATTGGTGGAAAAATTGGTTACTCAGTTGTATGTATTGTTATGAGCAAAACAACCCAGATAAAATTGTACAGTTTTTTTGTTCTAAACATCATACATTGCATACAGATGCGAGCTAAAGATTTGGATACCCACTTTGGTGTTGTTCTTGACCGTAGAAATGAAACAACAATTGAATATGCAAAGGCGTGTGTTAAGGTATGAACCATGCTCCAGTAAACATTGGATGATAGTTCATGAGCACCCAATTTTTAAAGGGTAAAAAGTGTATAGAGGGCAAATACAGAACGTTGGGTTGTCAATTTTTGTTTAACAGATTTTTTACACATGTTAAATGTGAAAAAAAACACTTCGATTAGCTATTAAACATAGTTTTTGCAGTAGGTTTAGGCACTTAGGTTATTTGAGGAAATCTGTAACTGTAAAAATATAACATGAAAAAAATGTTTTCCAAATATATGTGCTGTTCCAATCTTAAATAACATAGTTCATTGCAAAAACCGACTGGCTTCATCTTATTTCCCACTTAGGTGGCCAACAGCAAAAAATGCAGAGTGATTGATTTATTCACACTGATGATCAACAAACACCTTCCCACATACTTGAAGGATGGTCTGCACTTCTCAGATGAGGGGAACTCCCTTTTGGCGAGTGAGTTGTCACCCCATGTTGAAGAACTTACCAAGGGGCTTGAAATGAACTTTCCAGATTGGAAGGAGTTGTGTGGAGTGGAGTAGGTTGGCTAGGATGATGGATAACTTTAAATGCAAAGTTACTAGCAGCCAAATGTATTCTAAAATGTGGCAAATTGTAAACAGAGTATGTAAGTTTTTTAATTCTAATTCTCATGAAAACATCTGGCAATATTAATGGAGCAATCAAATTGTTTTTTCAAGTTGATATCATGTCCCAACACAAAGGTTTTTCTACATGTAGCTTAAACTTAATCATGCTGTGAATGACTATTTTTTTCAAAGTTTCTGCAGTCTGTCACTACTTGTCCAGTTTTCTGTTCCTCTGTGCAGATTCACCACTGCCTCCGCTCGCTTCCTTCTCTTGTTTGTTTCTTTTTTATTTTACTCAATCCGAAAGCGTTTTCACCACAGTTCTCTTGCAACACTGTAAAAGCACAGACAAGTATTGTGTTGAATTATATAGTATTGAGCGTTGCGCGCGCCCATACGTAGACAATTAAAAAAACATAGCAATAATGATGTGGCACAAAAACAGGAACCGGATACAAACAACTCATTGTTGATAATAACGACGGAATAAAAGCGAAAAAGAGGAAATGTGAATAAAGTGCAGCAGCCGCACTGTCAAAAGTCATCAGAACAGCAGCAGCTGCACTTTAGGCAAGGAAGGGAACCTCTCGTTATAGTGCAAAGACAAAGACGCCCAAACATACGCCTTGTTCACGAAGCGTTCAAAGTTTCTTTGTTCTGATGTGAGACACAAAGTGGCAAATCCAATGCAGCAGTTATTCGTTTTCTGATCCCAACAGCACTAAATGTCAGCCTTAATCTGCATGAGTTTTGTCCAATCTAAATGCATTACGTGCAGTATTCAAAATGTTCAGAAAACCTGCGTTACTAAACGTACCAGAAGTTTCAATGGTTGCAACCTAAACGTTATTTAAATTGCTAATGCGATTGTTACGTGACAAAAACTAGCAATGACTGTTCGAGGTTTTTGAGCAAAGTGGGTGTTAAAGTCGACCCCTGTTTTATTTCCACAAAAAGACGAAACACAGACTGTTGTATCGCGCTCGGCGGGGCTATTGACTGTTCAGCTATCTAAAAATAGTCAGCCATGCAAAACTGTATCATTGTAATTTTGCAGCCTTGCAACTTTACCCTGTACCATAAAAATAAACAGTAAAAGATACTTGCTACGGCTAAAGCATTTTATGCAGAAAAATGTACAAAAAAACTTTTTAGCGGATCTCAAGAAAAAACAAAGATAAAAAGCTTAACCTAAAATCGATCTACATCTACAATTACGTTGCCAACAAAATTATCAGGGGTTCTCCCTAATGTGAGTACTGGCCTGCACAGAAAAACTTTTACAGATTTCCGTTATTTTATGTTTTAAACTAAACTATGAGTCTTTGGCCTCGTGTTGTTTTGTTGGGCGATTCAATAACGCAATACTCGTTGGACCCCAACGGCTGGGGCACCTACGTTGCGCAACAAGTTCAAAGACAATGTGATGTAATAAACCGTGGATTTTCCGGCTACAACACGGATCACGTGGTCCAGCTGATGTCTAAAATAATTGACGAAAAGTTACTCCAGGTTGGTGAATGTCTTTTCTGTCATTGTGGCTAAAGCGCCTGTCCTACTGCCCAACCAGTTCAGAATTTCGCCCTTAAAATAAGCAAATAAGCTTGGTAATATACAAATGGAAACCTTTTTTTTGCAAATGAAAAATGACATTTTTGCCTTGAATTCTATTGTAGCCTAACCCAACCACTTGATTTTTTTTGCAAGAAATGCTTTTTTAATACTTGTATCATGGTATTAAGTGATGGAAATCGAAACTTACATAAATTAGCACACACATAAATTATGTTTTTTCTAGTTAATGTTGGTTTTGTTTGCTTTTTAGAATGTGGTATTTGTCACCATATTTTTTGGTGCCAATGACTCTGTTCTTTCGGACTGTTACTCAAATCAACATGTTCCGGTGGATCGCTATCAAAGCAACTTGTTGAAAATTGTGGAACATTTTGTGTCACACGGAATCACATCAGACAAAATCATTCTGATTGCACCTCCACCTGTAGATGCAGAGGTTACAAAACTTATTGACATAAACAGTTATACATCACTATTTATTTTATTGTACCAAAAAACAATCAGTAAGCCAATTAATTGGTACCACTTATATATTTCCTAAGGCTTACCCCCTAATCTAAGTCCCCATCATATAATACAACTTAATAATAGTATAGTCATGAATCTGTCGACCTTTATCCACCAGTTATGCCACCACTTTATTGGTAGATTGTGCCTTTAAGATATTTTTGTGTTTTAATTGCTGTTCTTTCATTTTTGGTAATCAAGAAAATAATTTATCTTAGTTGCCGAAGGTGGGTAAAATATATATTCAAAACCAAAAGATGAAATACTATTGGTGGAAAAATTGGTTACTCAGTTGTATGTATTGTTATGAGCAAAACAACCCAGATAAAATTGTACAGTTTTTTTGTTCTAAACATCATACATTGCATACAGATGCGAGCTAAAGATTTGGATACCCACTTTGGTGTTGTTCTTGACCGTAGAAATGAAACAACAATTGAATATGCAAAGGCGTGTGTTAAGGTATGAACCATGCTCCAGTAAACATTGGATGATAGTTCATGAGCACCCAATTTTTAAAGGGTAAAAAGTGTATAGAGGGCAAATACAGAACGTTGGGTTGTCAATTTTTGTTTAACAGATTTTTTACACATGTTAAATGTGAAAAAAAACACTTCGATTAGCTATTAAACATAGTTTTTGCAGTAGGTTTAGGCACTTAGGTTATTTGAGGAAATCTGTAACTGTAAAAATATAACATGAAAAAAATGTTTTCCAAATATATGTGCTGTTCCAATCTTAAATAACATAGTTCATTGCAAAAACCGACTGGCTTCATCTTATTTCCCACTTAGGTGGCCAACAGCAAAAAATGCAGAGTGATTGATTTATTCACACTGATGATCAACAAACACCTTCCCACATACTTGAAGGATGGTCTGCACTTCTCAGATGAGGGGAACTCCCTTTTGGCGAGTGAGTTGTCACCCCATGTTGAAGAACTCACCAAGGGGTTGAAAATGAACTTTCCAGATTGGAAGGAGTTGTGTGGAGTGGAGTAGGCTGCCTTGGATGACGGTCAACATAAAATGACTCTGTTGTAGGCTAATTATTTTTATAATTGCAGAATATAAATTGTTTTGTTTTTTTTAGGCATCAATTTTAAGACAAAAAATTTAATGGAGGCATGCAAAATATGTTTTTCTATAAGTGATGGTCGATATGTGTTCATGAAGCTTTACTAAAACCATGTTGTCTTGAGATCAAAATTTATTTTATTTGGGAAGTATGGCCGAAATCATATGTAGCTATGCGTTTTCTTGCTTGTTTAAACATGTAATGCTCTGCTGTGGTGATCTTTCTTACAATTTATTTGTTAACCATTTTCAGTATTACAATCATTCAAATAGTTCATTCATTCCAAACCGTATTTTTTGCATTAGAAAATCATGACAAAACCGCAATAAAGCAAATTTTTAGACAATTTTTTGACATATTGTTCGATCAGACGATTTAGGCAATTTTTGTGTTACGCCACAGCTAAAAAGTGATCATGCTCTGATGTAATGCCAGGTTTTATCCATCAACGATCTTCTATGACAACAACATTCTTATTACTCATGTTGTTATGACATCTGACCTTATTCACGTATCGGGTTGAGCTGTTTGTCTTAGTGCTACGTCATCACCCTTATCGTCATCACAGAGTTGATTAATTTGCTTATTTTATTTTTATCCTCGGTGAGCGGAACAACACCTGGATGAGTTATGCTTTTAATGAGTCCACCGTGGATCTTATTACAGTTTCGTCGTGTCATTTTTGATTAGATTTTTAGATCTTTGAAGTTATTTAGTGACTTCAATTTGGTTTAATGTTGGAGCAATAACGCTCAGGCTTCTTGCTTAGAGAAACACAAGCGACCAAGACAAGATTTGTACCCACAACCTTGCGAGCAACAGGCAGTCGCGAGTTTTGGCATCGAGGGGTATAAAGTTACATAGACATTAAATTGGAATTTGTATGGAATTAATGGACATTCAAGTCACCGCAACACACATACTACTGCTCTTTTCTCCCTTCTTTATTATCCAATCTTACTTTTAAACAGCCGATGTCATTTGTGACACACTGTGCATATTTTTTCAACTTGGAACGGAAAGCAGATCATGATTTAAGTTTTTTTAAATAATTTATAGCATTTACCCGTTGAGTAACGAATATTCAGGAATCTGGAAGACCTAAAAATCGTCCTGGTGGTTTGAAATGTCTGTTTCTATTAAAAATAAATTTCTTTGAAACTCTCCAAAACACAGAAATGTAGCTTAAAAAATATGGAGTATTCGCTGAAAGTGGTTGGTATGTTGTGGCGAAGAACAAAAAGTTAACTGAGTGAGTTTAAATTTGTTAATTGCAAAACTTTAAAAAGGTTGCAATAACCACCATCTCTCGAATGACACGTGGAGCATCAAAGCTCCTCAAACAGAAACAAATAGCGAAACGTAAACATTGCGTCACGTCCGTACACAGACTCTGTTGTTGGAAGGAAGTCTTCAAATGTAACGCCCCATATTATTAGTTTTTGTTACATTGCATATGACACACCGCAGTTTTACAATGGTTTTTATCCAGTTGATTATAGATTATCCAAAATTCAGCACTGCTGTTAGACAGAAACAAAATTCAACACTAGATATAGTCTTCAGATCTAACGCCTTAATATTAGTTTTTATTACATTGCAAAAAAACACGACAGTTTACGATCGTTTTTGTCGAGCTTTCAGAAATTTCGCACCGCAGCTGACAGTTTGATGAGGGGAAGTTGTAAGACTCGACAACCAGTTATGTTCAGGGCGACACCCATATGCGTTGGATGTATTAGTACGAAACGCAAAGTTGAACACTAGATATTTATCTGAATTGAGATAAGTGCTAAAGAAATTTTCAAGGTTTGGTGAAAGTTTAAAAATAACGAAGCAAGGCGATCTATAGGCAATTTAGTCTATAAATATCCTAATTTGCCGCGGCCAAATGTGCTAATTTAAGTTTGAACGCAATAGATATATTTCCACAAAAGTAATTCGGTAGTGCGCCTTTTAGACCAACTAAACTATTACGCCGCATTGCAACCTTTCGACAGCACAAATTGTGGTCGTTTTTGGCTTAACTGCGCTTTTCTATAGACCGGATATGAAACTCTATTGCTTGTGGAAAACCAATTAGTCTCCTGTGCTACCACAACAGGAATTTTCAGTTTCAATTACAAAACAGTACGACTTCGACTGCAAACATTTTGTCAAATAGCCTATAGTGGGATACAGATATGCTCATAGCAAATAACAGTTTAGTTTAAAAACCATACAAAATCTACATAACATGTGAGTCAGAGTGGGATGGTAAAGTCAATTATAAAATCAGTAATGGCAGGATCACCAATCAGCAGGCATTTTGTTACTAGACAAACTTTTCCAGATGTTTCACTGCTAAAGGCTGAAATTAAGCTACAGACATTCGAGAAAGCAAAATGAATCGAATGACAGTTTGTTTAAGAAGCTGTGTAACTTTGAATTCAAACTTCTGCCGCCGGATGAGCGTCCGACCGCTTAGCGCTCGTGGCGAAATGGCAGATTGGCCGAAGATCATGTTGCTAGGCGACTCACACACCCAACGTTCGTCTACTGAGGGTGGTTGGGGATCTCGACTCGCCGATTCGCTGCAGCGAAAATGTGACGTCCTTAATCGAGGTTTTAACGGATACACGACAAGGAGTGCTCTGCGATTTAAATCGTGTATATTCCACAGTTCAATAACTTCCGTAAGTATGAACGATGGTAGTGTCTGTAAATTGTAGTGTATGATGTACACCTGCCGTATGCCTTTCCAGTTAGGGAGATTTGTCAAAATATGCAATTGTTAGAGACATTAAACCAATGTGTTGTTATAGCAAGTTTAAGGGTACATAACCTACGAACGACCCACCGAAATATTACCATGCCCCCGAAATATTACCAACTTAGAAAGAAAAAGTTATCAAATAGTAAAAAACGGCTGGCAAAAAATTTTGTTTTGTATTTATACTTTCAGAACATCACTGCGGCAGTTTTATTTTTCGGAAGCAATGACTCAGCACTTCCCGGCGCTTACAACCACGGTCATGTCCCGTTAGACGAATACGAATCCAACCTATCCGCGCTTGTACAACAATTTACCAAGTGCGGATTATCAGAAGAACAAATTATAATGGTTACTCCGCCGCCAGCAGATGTCAAGGTAGCCTAAATTTACATGTATAAAGGCAATACACATTTAGTATCTGTGGATTTGCTAAAAATGTGACTGAATATACATATTTCGTGTACCCACACTGACAGGTTTTGTATGTATTTCAGGCTGTCTCCCTCATACTTCGAGCATTTGTCCAGAAATCTGTTAAAGGTTTAAATATAAAAAAAAACTCGGAACATTCACATCAATAAGTGTTGCAGGTGATCATTTGTCCGTAACAGGTCAATTAAAGACTTTTTACACACCTGCACATAAAAAATCTCTTACGCAAGCATTACTGCAAGGCCATTCGGCTTGTTTAAGATTTTGTGTAAAAACAGATCGACAGTCTGCAGTTTTTGTTTTATCGATATTTTTTTGTTTTACTTACTCGATGACAGACATGGTTTATCGAAAAGGAGCTACAGGGATACGGAAGTGACGAAGATCGAAAGAATTCCATCACTGCGGAATATGCTGTGGTCTGCAAAAAGGTTACATAAAGTTTTGACTGACAAAATTCGATAACTCACACACATGTGTGATCGAGTGGTTTGCGCGACTGCCTTGTGCTCAATGTTGTGGGTTCTAATCCCATCTCGGTCGTTTGTGTTTACTTGAGCAAGAAACTTATGCTGCATTCTCTTAATAATGTTGACCTAACTTCAAGTCACCAACTGAAATAAATCGAGAAAATAAAATAAAAAAACATCCAACGGAAATGCAATGAGGTAGGTATAGCTCACGGTGGACTCGTTGCGAATTGTTCCGCTCACCGAGGATAAATACAAAACACACAAACATAGTCTCGAAACACTGATATCTGCTGTCTGTTACGTGTTAACGAGGTAGTTTTTATAAAAAATACTTGCAGTATTTATTTCTTTGTTTTTCCTTTAGAAGGGATTAATTTGCGCAGTTTTCCTTTAAATAAATCGGAAGCTAAATTTCATGATGCAAGTAACTTGTTAAGGTGGCGAAACAGCATGGCTGTAGACTCATCAACTTGTGGGACATGATCAACAATCGCCAGGACATTTCCATCTACTTTAGTGACGGACTTCATCTTTCTAAACTCGGCAACCAAGTCCTCTATGACGCTTTGGCGCCGCACGTGGCCGAACTGACAGCTCACGTGCCAGATAAATTGCCCGATTGGAGGTCTCTGGATTAAGAAACAATGTTCTTGTTTGAAGCAGGAAAACATGTTATACCACAACTTACACTTACCTTCTCGGCAAAGCTTTCAATGTATGCAAAGCACACCGTTCTCTTTCACGGGCAAAAGAGATGGAGAACAAAATATCCAGAACGCTCGTTTATACTTGAGTTGAGTTGAGTTGAGTTGAGTTTATTTCGCTCGGGGAAAGAAATAATAGCGACCCAATTTCACCAAAAACAATCACCAATTAAGCCGGAAATACTTCCGTTACACCAATTAGCAACTATTTTTATCTGTATTTTGTTTAACGCATGTTACTCGACTGTTTGCCTTCTCTCTTAAGTAGTTGAGCGATACTTTTTTGACTTTTTTTTTATTGTACACAAGTTATTCGCCTTGGGCCCGTTAATAAGATGGTTGAATGGTTGGTACAAACACCTTGCATCGCAAAGCTGTTGGTTTGGAACTGTTTTTAAAACCGCAATTTGGACTCGCCTATGGTAAAAGCGAAACGAGTTGCACCAAATACCCGTTGATCAACTTAAAAAAAACATAAATAAACCGACGAAATCTTTCAAACAGCCGCATTTTTTCAACCAACGCCAAAATCGAGCAATATATGTTTCTGAACTACCTAACGAATGAACATGAAGAAATAAGCATAAAAAATGTTTGCCAACGACTTGCAGAACTGGTGTACTGTGATACATAAATAAACTTTGTTTAGCCGTAAAACACTGGGCCTCGTTTCTGTATCGTTGTTGCAACAGAGGGAAGATACAGCAGGACCGCGACGAAAAAAACTCTAATAATGTACCAACAGGATGTTGGTTACATTTTGTTGCACCCCAGGGCCGCCTGA
The DNA here is from genome assembly GCA_008931825.1 of Phallusia fumigata. Lineage (NCBI taxonomy): Eukaryota > Metazoa > Chordata > Ascidiacea > Phlebobranchia > Ascidiidae > Phallusia > Phallusia fumigata. Next base: position 18,676 of record QXVZ01007177.1, read on the forward strand.
GCCATCGTCTACGACCGTGTTTCACAAACTGAGCGTCGTTTCTTTTTTCAAGGACGTCGCAAAATAATTCCGTTTCGTAGCCTTTTGTTTTTGTATCAATAAACACAACCTTGATGAGCAGCGTCTTTGCTAACTTCTTGTCGCTGGTGCGTCGAATGACCAACCAACTTTTCCAAACGCTTCGCATCGAAAAATGTTTAGACTACGGTGTCGCTGTAATTACAATGACTAATCGCCCCCGATTCGTTTCCGATTTTACGGTTTTCGCTCCTCGGTAAAACCGTGTATGCGTCATTGCATCGCACCCGAGATGGTTTATATTTACGAAAGTGTCATCAGTAAAATGCTGGTTGGTGTGTTTTCTGTAACTGCTTTGTATTTCTATTCCCGTCGTGTAGGTTGATGTAGTGTCTGTCTGCCACATCAAGGATGTTATTGAAAGTAGTAAAATATCTGTTTTTACTTGGAACTTTAAAGCAACTCGTTCTACAAGGTAGGACCAAGTTTTAAATTTTATATTGACCGCTGGTAATAATAAAAAGTTGCCGTATTTCTTTCAAATTATAGTAAAGAGTGTAATTTTTTTTGGTACAAAAAATGTTTTTAAACGCTTTATGCCGACTAGCATATCACTGAGTTTTGAGTGTTTTTTCGCTACAGTTTTAGTGGTTTGTGGGAATACATTAATTAACCAACATGACAGTTTTGTTTCTACACAGAAGTGGACGGAGCCTGTGGACGCTCAGATATAGCTGGTGTGAAGATCATTGACTACTTTTGTCGCCACATATATGGATTAATTACAGTGTCTTCCCCAGGAACTGTGACCTTCCTGCAAGGTGATTTGCTCAACGACATCTGTACGGTGGGTGAACCCAGGAATTGTAAAAATATGTTGCTGTTTTAATCCACTACATCGTCGCGTTAACCTGCCAAGGACGAAGAAAATCGAGTCGTATTCGCTGCTGTTGAAGTGCACCCGTACCGGCCCTAAATTATGACAACTGTTCAACCAAGATTTGTTATTGCATCGATTCGCAAAGTGTTGAAGCTTAATTAGAAGATAGAAGCAAAATATTTTTTTACGTTCCAACAAATGTTGTCGTCATCGTTTCAAAACACCCCCAATGATGACAACAGCGTTTGATTTTGATGACAGCGCATGTGCTGGATGGCTTGTATAAGACTATTTAAAACGTTAGTTGTATACCAAAATTTTAAAGCTTAGATTGTTGGCCTATTTGTTGTCCATCACTACAAATCTTGGATGAGGCTAGGAGGCATTCTTTTATGTAGCTTTGATAGTTAAATGTATCACAATACCCAGTAAATATTATTGATCACTTCTTTCGTGATGTCTTTCTTTACAATCTGATTGTAGATCTACAGCGGNTTTAAAGCTTAGATTGTTGGCTTTTTTGTTGTCCATCACTACAAATCTTGGACGAGGCTAGGAGGCATTCTTTTATGCAGCTTTGATAGTTAAATGTATCACAATACCCAGTAAATATTATTGATCACTTCTTTCGTGATGTCTTTCTTTACAATCTGATTGTAGATCTACAGCGGCACTGACAACACTGGCGCGGTGCTTGGTTCTTTCACTGGAGATGGAAAGACAACAGGATTTGTGAATTTAATAGGAAGCCAATTCTTCTACGAATGCGTTTTATCCCAAGACCGTCAGCTTCCTGTGGTCGCATTTGAAGCAATACCAGGTAAGGAGGCGACAAGAAAATCGCACCCCGAAACTGGCGCCAAATTCGCTCATCGAACCAGAGGTTCTTAACGGAGGGGAATTCCCCATTGGAGGGGAATTTTGTGTTTGAATTGTTTTAAGTTTTAAATTAGCTCGTTTTTTATTAATTGTGCAAAATATAGCAAACGTTATATAATACCAATAATGTAGACACTTGTAACGAATATTTGATATGAATTTTTTGTTTTTGTCTGGATATAGAACCAAACCTTTCTGCAAAGTGTGACTGTTTGGTTTAATCTGATTTTTGTTTGAACGCTTTCGCACTTGGGCCCTCAGTAGGAAATCACTGAACCTATTTAAAGTTATGTGTCGAAAAAAGATCTCTTCCCAGGGTTCTAAATACTGTAGCTGTGCTACTGTCTCTATATTTTTGATGGGTAATTGGATGTTGGATATCAGTTGGATCTTGCTCTACGAGCCTTAACGCCAAGCGACCTTCCCACGACTATCACCAACCCTGGAGGTACCAGCGGTCCCCCAGAGATTGCAGCTTGCTTGTGGAGCATGACCAACCCGTCGCGGAGACTCTACACACTCGACATTACGCCTCTTCAGCTTGGTGCCTTTGCATATTTGATCGTAAGTAAAATTTAAGCATTAAAGTCGAAGGCAAACTTAACAATTTTCAGTCTGAGAGTCCCAATGTTTTAAGTGTTGCGGGCCATTTTTTTACGAAGAAGGTCCTTTCGCGCCACAAGCGCTTTTAAAAATCAAATACCAATAAGTTTGTTTTCAATTCAAGCAGTGTTGCCAACTGGCTATGCATCTAAGTTATACAAATTTAAAAACTTGGTACATTTTTAAGGGGTTTGGTAAACAAATTTAGTGGGCCTATAACAGAAACAACTAGTATAATTTTAATATATTTCAAAGGCAAATGATTGAGCCTATAACCAAAAATTCCAAAAATTGAAAAGACGTATTAGGCAGCCCTGGCAACATTAAACAGTAGATGGGAGTCGCAAACGACATCATATCACTTCAATCTATGGAAACTTAGCTGTAGCAATTCTAAATTTCATTTGCAAAATAGTTTTTTCAAATGTCAACCAACTTTTTCATTGACCGAAAATAAATCTCAAGTTCACAAGCATTGCTGGAGTCAAATTACTGGACCATGTTTAAAATCTGGTCAATTCATCTCGAGGGAATTAAAACTTGTCTTCCGTCTAAACCCTTAGATTATTGGTTAAATAGTTTGCTTTTAACTTTCCAGTAAACTTAAAAACAACATAGCAAAACGCAGGAAGTTAAATACAAAATTTTTTTTTATTACAGTATTGGATCAAAATTGTGAACGGGATTAAGTCTTCGCAACCTTTTTTATACATTCACGCCCTTCTATTTTTTAGATAAAACCGAAAGACCCATCAAACGATGTATCCTACTTTGGTGATGTTGACTTTCGGACCATCACACAAGCTACATTGGAGTTCGAGGACACTGGTTTTGATATGTTGTACGTCACGAACCCCAGCGGGTATTATTTCTCAGCTGATATTACAGGTTGTAGACATTTGCACTATCTGGTCATTTTCTTGCTTGAGTAGCGACATCGTATTTTCACAGACCATTCAACTTTTCAAAAGCAACTAAATAACAGAAATGTGCTATAGCATTCACCCTTGCAGCTTGGCTTAAGATCTTTTCTCTCTTTACCAGTTGGAATCCTGATTTTTTTTCTAGCTCAGACAAACAATTCCATGAATCTACACGAGGCTTGTAAGAAGGGGGGCTTAGGGAAATCCCCAATGATTTCTAAACAGCAAAAATTCAATTTTAAAAAACTATCTCACGGTATTTTTTCCATCGTCAGTTGTTGTTAACCTAAATATACTTCAGGCGAAAATATTTCTACCAGATATTTTTGACCTTGTCAGCGAGATATAAAATGGTTTTAAAAGAAAGAAATCAAAGCGTTCTAAATGTGACTAATTGATTTTGTTTTTCGGAAGATGAGCAACTGTCAAATTACACCTGCACCGACCGAAAGATCACATTTCAGTGAGTAAATTTGCCCAACCGAAGGTGTTTAGCGCTATAGGTAGGTTGCGTAAAACCTGAAGTTCGCTTTGTCTCCTAGATTGTCTTCATCTGACCTGACAGCTCTCAACGCCATCACCGGTGACGTACTGTACATCGCTACGGAACACGTTGATGACGTCACGAGCTTGGATGTAAAGTGTCGACAATCCCTTCCAGACCCGGTGTTCAACTTTCACGTAGGCGAATGCCCTGGGATAGTCGACGTAAGAATATTAATGTATCAAAGCGCTGATGACATGCCTGAAACGCCGTTCATTATTTCTACTCATGCGCTGAAACTCGTTCTCTTGTGAGCCCACATCACACAACGCCTTGTAATGCACTGAAATTTTCAGCTTGGTGATATTTTTGTCGTTCCGTTTTCTTTCACCAAGCGAATAAACTCAACGTTACTGCAGCTCAGTTCTTGCCTTGTAGTTTGCAAACGACCCGCTTGATTCGTGCAAGGTCGTTTTGGTTAATATTTCATCGTCATCGTAATATGGGTAAATCTATCGCAACGTATGCCCCCTTAATTATTCGCTGTGTCGTTTACTGGAGTGTAACTTTGTTCAACTTTGTCGCGCTATACAGTCCTTGCAAGTTTCAGAACCCACTGCGCTGAAATGTTTTGTTAAACCTCTGATTATGACGCAAAACATTCGCATGTGAATGACTTGCGGGTAAATCAGATGGGACGTGGTAGAAGGCCTCAAGATGTCAAAACTTAAAAAAGTTTAATTAAGAATATAAATACCAGAGTACTTGTATGTAGTGAATATAAACAAGTTCTCTCTAGCAGTTGTGTGTTTAAAGCTACTCTCAAGTCCGTATCTTGTGTTCCTAAGTAAGTTTTATTTGATAATTTAAACGTATTTGAAATAGTCCTTTGCACTCCTTTGTTCATGGCCATTAAGCACCAGAATGTTACTATTATTAGGTGTCCAATAACCCGGATGTGATTTCCAACACATACACAATTTGGAATCGTAAAGCGATGGATGCAGGTGCGGTGGTGCAGCGTTATGTTCGTTACAGTTTGAACATAACTTGCAAGTACAACGCAAGTGCCCAAGTAAACTCCGCCAACATCCAGCCTGTTATCCAGTAAGTAGATGGTCATCCCATAAGTTTTACCGTTCGGAATTGCAACAATAGTTTTTCTGTTTTGTAAGATGTTAAAAACTCCGTTTTACTGGTAAAGACAATTTTAACTAGAAATTCAGTTCAAACCGATTTATCTATTATCAAGAGCCCGATTTAGTTACGCGAAAACTTAACTTTCGCTTCCATTTTGGCTTCACCGAAGCTTGCTGGTGCGTTTTATTTCCTTCGAACCTAATTTGCACTTCATGCAAAACAGTTTCAAGATATGTTTTGAATCTTGTGTCGCAGAGAGATTGAGGATGCGGCAGAACCGGTTGCCGGGGATTTCGAAGTTTCCCTCCAACTTTTCGCCAACGATAGTTTCTCTGTCGCTCTGCTTGCCAACGCTCAAGTCACTGTGCCCGATTTCATCTTTGCAAAAGTGAAACTTGACGAGATTCATGACACAGTAATCGACTTTATAATGCAGGTAAACTTGCCACGGCAGTCGATCAGATATAGTGCACGTGCAAATATGGATCGGACGTGATAACAAGTTCCATGGATCGGACGTGATAACAAGGTTTGTTCATTAATTATTGGTTTTATTTCCAGATGGAAGAATGCTGGGCAACTCGAACCTCTACTCCGACAGACTTACCCATGTATCCCATTATTACCTCGAGGTATTCTGAAAAACAACTTTATGTAAACAACTTTTTGTTATTATTATCAACCAGCAAATATTGATAAGTATTTGCATTTATACTGAATGATTTGCCCAGGAAATATACATGAAACTGTTTTCGAGTTGTGATCCGTGTTAAGTCAAACGGGTTCTTCAGTATTTGGTTTGATAAAATTTGGAAACCTATTTGCAAGTCATCAAGCAAAACACAATATTTCACCACAGTTTGTATTTGTGTTCAGCTGTGCAGCGTCTGGCGGTGGTGAAGATGCCAGCACTCGACAAGTGACAAGAAACTACCAACACACATACGGCACTTTCAAGTTCCAAAGCTTCGTGTGGACAAATTTTACCGACGACCAGCAAGCGATTTATGTACACTGCGACATCAGCGTTTGCCAGAACTCTAGCGGGGAATGCACCACACCGGTAAAATGTTGTTGTTTGTAAAAATATTCTGTCTATTTAACTTTTTGTTCATTTCGTCAAGACTTGCAGCAAAAAGCGACGATCCATTGATCCGGACCAGTACAGGCGACTCTCTTTCGGACCGGTTTATGTTTCCAAGCCGAATAAATGTGAAAATGTAAGCAAAGGAATCTGTTATTTTGATTGTTACTACTTTTCACCATCAACCATCACAGAACAACGGGATGTGTTCGGATAAGTGTGAAATGTGGCGAAGCAAAGTAAAATGCTCGTGCTACGCAGACAGGATTCTTGTGGACGATGGGAAGCAATGTAGAGGTGACAATAATCATACGTGACTTTCCGATCCATTGCTTGTGCCCGGCTCACTGAACCTTAATAAGAACGTGGCGTCTTGTATGGGACGTCACGCCGTAGAGCGTTGTTTCGAGACAACACATCACTGTAATTCGCTCCTTAACGTTTGTTTTGTTTCGTTACTGCATCCTTGGTCAACTAACCTCGCGGTTGCAACGATGCCTTGGCTGTCTGTGTCCAATATATGGAATTGTTTAAGATCATAGTCGGTAATTTGAACTTGCTAACAATTGATGTGTTGACAGATTTAAATGGCGACGGAGTAGTGATGACATCAGACAACGTCACATACTTTTCATCTCTGTTTGTCATTGGAGTCGTTGTCAGCGGGATTATTGGTTTTTACATTTTCTCCCAGAAATAACTTCCGTTTATGAAGTGCTTCAGTTTAGGAAATCTGACAATTGGTCCTAGTCGTTTTGCTGCAGTGTATTCGCCCAAACAATGACAACAGTAATTATTTATTTTGTTCAACTTTGCTACCAGCGCTCGGTACAAACTGTATCATTTGTAAATAAATTCTTGTAAACGGATATACTGAAGTTACAAACGACACACGATAAAACAAGTGTGGAAATGGATAAATAACATATACCTGCTCATTTTTTACATCAACTGAAGGTCTTGTCTGGGTAATGTTAAAATTTGACACTTCCAAACTCAATTCTGTGGCACATGCACATCCTTGAAAAAAATTTCCACCATTAAGAGCTTATGACAGAACGACAGGCATCACTCTTGTTGCTCGAGAGCTCTACCCACCGGATAAACATAACCTTGCACACCCGCCACCAAAATTGCCATGGCGCTGCTTAGCTGTAAACTTTTAACAGATGCAACGCAGGGCGAGCGCTTGGCCGAATGGGTTGAGGCGCTGGACCCATATGCAGACTTCATAAAAAATCCTGATCGGGATTCGTCCTGGGTTCGAACCCCGTGAAAAAAAGAAAAAAATGCAACGCACCACTAAATTCTGCGTTTTCTGTGGAGATACCCTTGAAACTTTGTATCATTTGTTTTATGCGTGGAATGTCGTTGCTTCATATTGGGGTCAAGTCACTTCTCGGATTTCAATTAAAAAGTTGTTAAATATCAAAAAACAGAGGTATCGAATTTTTAGTCTGGTCTGGTCTTTAAAATGCCGTTTTTTACCTGGCGTTTACTTGTTGTGGTTATTTATATGTCGTGGCCACACATACGTTTACACTGTTTTTTACTTACTTTCTTAGCTGTTCGCAATAATACCAGTAAAGAACAAACACCCAATAAAAACCCTGAAACCCCTGAATTTGCAAAGAAGCTGTTTATGCTGGTATGTCATAGTTGATATATTGGGAAGGTTGGTTTTCTGCGTTATTAAGTTAAGGATCACCCTGAAACTTTCATGCAGAGTAAAGACACATTCATACACAAAACACAGTACGTTAGATGCGAATGTCAGTTTTCGGCAGACATACCCCGAACCTGCCTAGCTCAGTTGGTAGAGCGTCAGATTGCCAGCAAACATCATGTTGTTTATTGTTTCACCATACCGCAATCCTCGGCTATTGTCAAAGTAATGCTGTAATCACAATGACTAATCGGGCCGGATTCGCTTCCGATTTGAGGGTTTCCGCTCATCGTTACGACCGTGTATGCTATTGAACCAGGACGGTTTGTTTACCGATGTGTTTAATAGGCACAGTGGGTTTTTATCAGAACACTGCTGCATGTTTTGTTATCCCTTGCTAATTTTTATTTTTATTTCTTCGTGTCAGTTTATTTAGTGTGTCTGCCACCTCGAGGATGTTATTGAAAGTAGTAAAATATTTGTTCGTACTCGGAGCTCTAAAGCAACTCGTTGTACAAGGTAATGGAAAGCTTTATAAGTTGTGGTAATAATTACCAGCTGTTGTTTTTCTATCGGATTGTAGCTAAGAATGTAAACTTCCGTAAGTTGTTTTTTTCAACTCGCATTCTCTTTTTTCAACTCGCATATCTTCGACTCGCATAAGTGTGTAGGTTGATTGGCGTGGGCTTCTACGGCATTGCCCCGGGATTTGACAACGACTAACTAGTTATTGCACTGTTCCGGATGCTTTGTGTGAACAGGTTTACCAACATGACAGTTTGGTTTCTTCGCAGAAGTGGATGCATCCTGTGGAAGGTCAGATTTTTCTGACATATTGTCCATTGAACAAAGTTGTCGTCTTATATTTGGATCAATTGTAGTGCCTCCTCCAGCAGTTATTTTCCAATACATAGGTGATTTGTTCAACGACGTCTGTACGGTAAGTGTACCCAAGTATTTATAAATATCTTGCTGTTTTAATTAACTACTTTATCGCTTAATTCAACCTGCTAAGGACAAAGAAAAATCAGGTTACAGGAATTGAATTGTTTTGCAGCTGTGATGCTTGGGCCGTACATGACTGAAAAATGCTTACAGCTAGTCATTAAAAAGTAAACCTTTCGAATGTTTTTGATTCCTAACGTTTGAAGCTCATATTGTTTGCTTTTTTTCTACATCACTGCGAAACTAGGTTAATGTTGGGAAATATTTCTTCTAAATAGCTTGCCGGCTGGTTGTTATAAATGTCCCGATGGCAAGTAGATACTTGTTCTTGTTTTATAATGCGTTCCCTACAATCTGATCTTAGATCTACGATGGTAATGACAACACCAGCACCGTGCTTGGTTCTTTCACTGGGGATGGAACAGAAACAGGATTCGTGAAATTAGGAGGGATTACAATTAATTTTTACTACGAATGCATTTTAACCCAAGATCGCGCTCCCCCTCCTGTTGGTTTCGTGGCTTACCCAGGTAAAAAAGACGATAATAAAATCGAACCTTGAACTTGAACTTGCTTTCGGGAGGTTGAAGCTGTCACCTGCGACAAGAATGTTTGAAATAGATTTGACTATTCTACTAGGCGAAAGTTTAAATTTTTTCCTATACCAAACCAACACCAAGATTTGGTGGTAATATCCAATGTTTCTTTGTTTTGTAAAAGCAGTAATTCCTTGCGCATGTTTTGCATTTTTTCGGTTTTCAATTTTGTGTTGAGGCCAGATTCTATGCTTCGTACAGTGGCACCTTGCCTTACAAGCTTAACGCCAAGCGACCTTCCCACGACTATCACCAACCCTGGAGGTGACAGCGGCCCCCCATCGCCGGTAGCTTGCCTGTGGAGCATGACCAGCCCGTCGCCGACACTATACACACTCGATTTTATGCCTCTTCAGCTGGAAGAGGCTGCATATTTGATGGTAAGTGAAAACCAACCTGCTAAACAAACCAGCATGAAATTTCGTTACTCGAGTACAAATTTAACTTAAAAATGCATGCGCAAAAAGCCATGCTGATAAAGCGATACTTTTGTCAAATTACGTCAATTTTCATTCAATGCGTTTTTAACGTCAGCGTTAAATAACGTAGGAGGGGCGATATTACATTACTCCAAAGGGAGCTTGGTTGTATTAGATGTAAAATTGTAATATTTATTCGTTCGTTGTAATGGACAAAGTATTGTTTGAGTCAAATTACAACACCCATGTATAAAGTTTGATGAATATTTGGAAGGCAGGAGCTTGTCCTTCGTTTAGCTTTGGATTGATGACTGTAAATTTGACACTTAATTTTTTCAAATTGAAAATTGCCAACATAAAAAGCGACTAATTAAACAAAAAGTTTTTTTGCAGAGATTAACAGAGTTAAACCATCGCATAAGGCAGGGTATCTTGACACTAACCAATTCATTTTTTAGATAAAGCCAAATGATCCATCAAAAGATGTGACAGTGTTTTGGAGTTTTTTCGGACCAGCTACACAAGTTACAGTGGAGGTTGAAGACACTGGTTTCGATTTGTTTTACACCAGTGGACCCTCCTCGTTGTATTTCTCACTTGATATTACTTTAGCAGGTTGTAGACATTTGCATTATTCTATTCTTTGGTGGGCCGTTCTACTTTTTAAGTCTGTTTAGTAAAACTAGGTTTCACGCGTCTATACATGGCACGTAAGGAGGATGACTTAGAAAAACCGCAAGGGATTTCTAAGAGGCAAAAAACATTTATTTTAAAAATTACCACGTTCTTTTACCATTGTCGCCTAATTAAAAACAGCATTGTTCCGTTATATATGTCTGGCGAAGGACGTTTTTGTTTTTAGGTGATCAGTCATCAACAAACTACAGCTGCACCGACCGAACGATCACATTTCAGTGAGTAAATTTGCCCAACCGCTAAAAGTTTTAAGCACAAGTCGTTAGGTAGGTTGCGCAAAACCTGAAGTTCGCTTTGTCTCCCAGATTGTCTCCATCTGACCTGACAGCTCTCAACGCCACCACCGGTGACGTACTGTACATCGCTACGGAACACGTTGATGACGTCACTAGCTTGGATGTAAAGTGTCGACAATCCCTTCCAGACCCGGTGTTCAACTTTGACATAGGCGAATGCCCGGGGATAGTTGACGTAAGCTTATCATTGTATTAAAGCGTAGATGTTGTATCAGAAACGTCTCACACGTTTAAACACATATACACTAACTTATTGCTGAAATAAACCATATGAAGGTTAACCGAGCTTTTGGTATTAGATGTCCAGTAACCCGGATGTGATTTCCAACACATATACAATTTGGAACCGTAAAGCGATGGATGCAGGTGCGGTGGTGCAGCGTTATGTTCGTTACAGTTTGAACATAACTTGCAAGTACAACGCAAGTGCCCAAGTAAACTCCGTCAACATCAAATCTGTTATCCAGTAAGTATATGGTCAGCTTATAGTTAGAATGTTTAGATTTTTACGCACGGCTTTTTGTATATCATTCATTTTTTGAGTTTTTTTACTACAAATCCGGCCGAAGTCGATTGTTTACTAGTCACCAAAAGCTCGATTTAGCAAATAAATATAATTAGTTCCAGTTTGGTTTTACCAAAGCTTGCTGGCGCGTTTTATTTTCTGCGAAACAGTTTCCACTTTATGTATAACAGTTTTAAGATATGTTTCGAATCCTGTGTCGCAGAGAGATTGGAGTTGCGGCAGAACCGGTTGCCGGGGAATTCGAAGTTTCCCTCCAACTTTTCGCCAAC
>QXVZ01007190.1:0-12401 GCA_008931825.1 Phallusia fumigata
TGGTAAACCTAGTCCTATGTCACTTTACCACCTAGGGTTGGGCGGCGGCAGAAAATTTTAAAAGTAGAAGCAAATCCTAACACTTACATACACTCATAGATAAATTAGGGTATTTCGAATATTTTTTTTATTTTTAAGTCGTATAATTGATAACGTATATTTTTGGGTTTCCTGGAGGGAATGTCCCTCTAGCCCCAACGTGCCGTCGCTCATGCACTCAGGGGAAATTTAATTAGCTCAATCCACGTTTGCGTTTCTCTAATAACGTAGCAAGCCCTTTTCCTTTTTTCGGGAGAGGCCAACTATTTCTAGTGGCAACCTACCTTTATGTGCAACTTATCAATTTTCCAGCAGTAACCTGTTCAAATATCAAATTCAGATTGTTTTTTGAAGTGGTATGCCCCCTTTCGCCCCCCTGTCTACGCCCATACCTGCAGCTTTGCAAAATAGCACTTAAATACCTTGCAAAAAGGATTTCAGGCGCCAGATTTTGTGAAACACAGCAACTAATCGAATTAAGCGCTATCGGATTCCGAAAAAATCCGACCGCTTCCGAAACCAAATACCCACAATTCGGCTGGAAAGTTTCGCTTCAAACGCGAGCAGAAAGATAACCAACTGTAGCACATGACGTTTGGATCTTGTAACCCAGATTCATTGCTTTAAACAGCGGAAATGCCAGCAACAAAACTCATTTTATCACGTACCACGTCACAACCCAACACCCACGTCACAAAGGGAGCCTGAAATTCAAAATGTTTGTGCAGAGATCGGGCGTTTAATTCCTATAATGCGTCTAAATCTTCAGAGAGCATTTGTTTGGGGTCTCGTGCAATAAAAGGTCCCAAGGGGGTCTTGGGTTACTGCCGTATCTGAACTCATGACCCTTGAAACCACGGTTCGACGCCAATTTAACACCAACCACCTGGCACAGGGGACCTGGTGGGTGGTCCTCTGGTTTTGATTTTGCGAAAATGGCTTCGATTTTATGCTGAATTCCAGAATGCTAAGGTCTATAATTAAACAGAATGCAACTGACTATTTAGCATGAGTTTTAACTGTTTGAGAGATTTTGATTACATTGTTTCGAAATCTGTGCAGTGTTCGCCCAGTTATGGTGTAAAGGTCACGATTTTCAATGAACCAAATTGGTCTATTGGGAGAGGCACTCTATGAAATTTGTCTTCAGTCAAAGTTTATGCAAACACATTGTCTAATTTGCTTCAGCCGCGGCGAAACGCCTTCTTACCAAATCAGGACTATTTTTTCCTATAATTGAGAAAATTCATCTTGTAATCACCAAACGCCTGTTGAACTCGTTTTAGATTTTCTGTGCGTAAAACGGCATTTTCAGTAACGCTTGTTATTATACGACTCACAGACAACTAATGTCGCAAAATTACTACAATTTTTGGTGAAATATTTATTGGTAGTTCAGGGTTGGGATGTTGCGAGAACTGTAAACTTTTATTACTTGGACACAGACTTGAATTCAAAACATAAGACGCGGCCAGAAAACTGCCAGAAAGTTTGTGTAGTGAATACAAGCTTTAAGCTTCCTCGTCATTTTGTCCTGCTGATGGCATCAGAAATTATTGAAACGTTTACAGTCCAATATATATTTACCACCTACGACAATTTCACTACGTACTTGATTTTAATTTTACTGAAGTTTCTGTAATTACAGACTAGGCTTAAAAACTATACAACTCGACATGCCTTGCCTCCTCACCCCGCCGCCAGTTAAAAAGAAATCATTTGTATTGAAAATCTACTCAAAAAACTGCGTTCTAGTGGTGCAGAATCTATTGTTCCGAATATCGATATGAAATTGATACAACCTCATCGGAAGAAGCGATCGATCCCATCTCAAACGCTCAGAGGTTGCCTCCGTTTGCCAACAACACGCGTCTGTCGCAGAATAAATCTGACGTAATCGCTTCACGGGCGGCGGTGTAATGCTGTAATGCTGATGCTACATGCCTTAATCCGATTACACGAGAGCATTGGTGTGTCGCCGCAGCCGCGTACAACGCTTTGACTTTATTAATCGAGGCCAGCACGCTTATTTACAGCGTCATAACGGCGTGGTGTTGTCGGGTTGTTATTGTTGCCTAAAGCCTCAGAACGGCGCCCATTTAAGACGGTCATTTAAAACACTAACGGTAAAGCACAGTCACGCGGTTGTGATATTGAGGTTTGACACTAGAATGAACTTGTAGGCAGCAGTTTGGGGCGAACTGGTTACTAAAATAAACCCTTAACGGGTGTGGTTTCGGCTGATTGGGAATTGCTTCAGTATTACGCGTGCCTGTGTTTTTCTGTTTGCTAAAGGCGCTGAATGGGGGCGCATGGAAAAAGTGTCGGGGTACGTACTTAAAGCATCGTTGGTTGCACCGACTTGGTAGTTTGCTTGTGGGGCAGGAAGGTGGAAAAGTGTGTTCCGAGCATAGATTGAAATTACGGTTATTAAAGAAGACATTACGTAACATCGTTCGTTAAAACGGTTACAAAAAATCTATTTTGTGCTCGGAAGTTGGGTAGTTATCGTGTTTACGATTTTAAAACCAAATTTTCGCTGTTTTTTTGCTTTTTTGGTGACAATTAGCAAAAGGAGCGCAAAATTTAGGTTTAGTTATAAAACAGCGCCTAAGTTATTTATTCATTTTGACATGTTAAAATCGATCCATTTTGAAGATGTTACTCACGCTAAGTGGTCTTCAGTCTCCGCATCCTGAAGGCCTTGCCTTTCAAACCGGGGCCTGCGCGTTTTTCATGAGTAATTTTGCTGGCACATTCTTTATCGTGAGCCCGCGGGAGTCAATGGCTCTGTCTAGATGGGAAGGTGTCCAGCCAGACGCAGGTTCGAGGCCCGGTTTCCGTTCGACATCGGTGGCAATTTGCAAATTTGGCCGCGTTTGGAGCGTGAAACCCAGGCGGAAATGAGACGTGTTTACCATGTTGGGCGCACGTACCTGTTCAAGGCTAAAATAGGCTGTTGCTGATAAATATAGACACCGTAGCTATTTTTTCAGCCTAAGGAGATTGTTGCAGCGAAAGTTTTTGTTTTTCTGTTTGTTATGTAAGAACAGTAGTGTGTTTCCTACCGTACATGCATTTATCAAAGGGGGGTTAAAAATGTCAGGTAAATTTCAATGGTTAACCTGTGTGACAATTTCACAAGCTGCAACAGAGCAGGACTGGAAATCCTGAACGTCAATCATTACAGCGTCATGCCTGCGCGAATTCGGCGCCGCATTCAATAGCTTGAGGGCCAAATTGCAATTTGGCTTGCGCCCACGCCCGTAAATGTTTAAATACTTGTCGTTTGCGCATCAAGTTTAATTGACTGGCTGCACTGAGCGCACGCTTTGCGCTTCGAGATAAGCCACCGCCGATCGCTGATTTTGCCACATCAGGTTGTTCAGTCTGTTGATGGTTTGTATTCAAACGGGTTTGCATTGTAAGCTTTCGTGCGGATGTCAAGGGTGTTGAATTCAGATGTGCTCTATTTTGAAGGAGTCGCGTTACTAGCCGTTAGCCATTAAATTTCAGTTCATTAGGTAGGTTTTGCGATAGAAAGGTGTGGTAAATCAGAAATACAAAACATATTGTATGAGTTTTGCGTGCAGTGGTATAAATGCTCATTAATATTTTGCACCGTCAATGTGCAAACATGTTGAGTGTGCTTGTAAAAAACATGTTAATCAGTTATTCCGATTTTGTTCAAAAAGCTTGCTATAGAATTGGTTATAAACGTGACTAACAGGCANGTCCAGCTGTTGAGTCATTATTAGGCGTCTGGCATATCGTGCACGACCTCCGATCCGACACCACGTTATTAAACCAAAAACGAATCCTCATTTATTGTGCAGAGTCATCATTAGTATTTACCTTCCAGGATATTTCCATAGCACGTATTGTGGACTTCAAGGTTATGGTGTTGTAGCGATGTCTATTGGGACTTTGGAGGTTTTGACAAATGTTGCAGTCACTTTTGTCTCTCGATATATGCGAAGGGTGCTGCAGACGAACATGGAAATAAGAGATGCAGTTACCTGCTTCTTTGTGTTTCTCTGTGCAATTTGCAGTTTTTTAAAAATGGTGCCACATTCTTGGCAATATAGTTGGTGTTTAACAGCTGTTTTGTTGTAAAACGTTTTGCTCCATTCGTAGGTCAACAAAATCGAACACGAAATCTTTATTTCTGTCCTATGACGACGTCACTGTGCTTTGAAAGCCCCCCAGATCAAACGGATTTGTGGACAATCCTCTGACAAGGCATTGGAATTTTGAAACAAGATGGTTTTAGATCTTTGACAATAGGTTTTTGTTCTGATACTGAAGGTTGCATTGTGAAGTGATAAACTGGAACTCCTAAAGTTTAAACAGGTGGATGATATTACTTATACCGACATCGTGAAGGAATTCGTCTGTACACATGTATCTCATTTGTTACCTTACCCTCAACTGACATCATTTCCAATCTTTTTCATCAAACATCACTTCAGTCTTGCCTCATACCCATCTGTCGCTCGGCACCATGACGTTTATCAGACTTGGGCATTTCCAAACGGCTTTTCAAAAAACCCTCGTGTTGCCGCCTGCGTCGCCCGTCCGTTTATGTTTGTGGTTTAATAACACACTCGCTGGGAGGCGCGTTTAACTTGTGTATATTCATCGGCGTCTTGGTCAATATATTCGAGGCCCTTAAGGGTTTCGTCCCGCGTGACTTATCTATGCCATCAAGTTGGTCGTTCATGTCGTCAATAGGAAAAAAGGAAACTGATTGATTGATTTCTTACAGTTTAAGTTTAAACCACACAAACTAAACAGTGCATCGGATTGGACTCCGGAAATATCTGAATAGAAAACGATAAAGGTGCAGAAACAGTCAAGACCAGAGGGAGTCTGCGAAGGACTTTAATGTTCATCGAGTCAGCGGACTTCCTTTAAGTTAGGTCCATTGGAGGCTGTAAAACCGATAACGTCGGATGTGGGAACTGCTTGATCGCAATAAAAATGTTCACGCTGAACAGAAAAACAAATGAATAGTTTGCGTTCAATGGGGAGTTAGTCGCTTGCTTGATGTAAGTTCCTGTACAAATTCGTTTAATTTGGTTCACTGGCGCAATTGCANTCAAACCTGCATCATATTTGTCCAGCTGTTGAGTCATTATTAGGCGTCTGGCATATCGTGCACGACCTCCGATCCGACACCACGTTATTAAACCAAAAACGAATCCTCATTTATTGTTCAGAGTCATCATTAGTATTTACCTTCCAAGATATTTCCATAGCACGTATTGTGGACTTCTAAGTTATGGTGATGTAGCGATGTCTATTGGGACTTTGGAGGTTTTGAAAAATGTTGCAGTCACTTGTGTCTCTCGATATATGCGAAGGGTGCTGCAAACGAACATGGAAATAGGAGATGCAGTTACCTGCTTCTTTGTGTTTCTCTGTGCAATTTTCAGTTTTTTAAAAATGGTGCCACATTCTTGGCAATATAGTTGGTGTTTAACAGCTGTTTTGTTGTAAAACGTTTTGCTCCATTCGTAGGTCAACAAAATCGAACACGAAATCTTTATTTCTGTCCTATGACGACGTCACTGTGCTTTGAAAGCCCCCCAGATCAAACGGATTTGTGGACAATCCTCTGACAAGGCATTGGAATTTTGAAACAAGATGGTTTTAGATCTTTGACAATAGGTTTTTGTTCTGATACTGAAGGTTGCATTGTGAAGTGATAAACTGGAACTCCTAAAGTTTAAACAGGTGGATGATATTACTTATACCGACATCGTGAAGGAATTCGTGTGTACACATGTATCTCATTTGTTACCTTACCCTCAACTGACATCATTTCCAATCTTTTTCATCAAACATCACTTCAGTCTTGCCTCATACCCATCTGTCGCTCGGCACCATGACGTTTATCAGACTTGGGCATTTCCAAACGGCTTTTCAAAAAACCCTCGTGTTGCCGCCTGCGTCGCCCGTCCGTTTATGTTTGTGGTTTAATAACACACTCGCTGGGAGACGCGTTTAACTTGTGTATATTCATCGGCGTCTTGGTCAATATGTGAGAGGTCCTGAAGTGTTTCGTCCCGCGTGACTTATCTATGCCATCAAGTTGGTCGTTCATGTTGTCAATAGGAAAAAAGGAAACTGATTGATTGATTTCTTACAGTTTAAGTTTAAACCACACAAACTAAACAGTGCATCGGATTGGACTCCGGAAATATCTGAATAGAAAACGATAAAGGTGCAGAAACAGTCAAGACCAGAGGGAGTCTGCGAAGGACTTTAATGTTCATCGAGTCAGCGGACTTCCTTTAAGTGAGGTCCATTGGAGGCTGTAAAACCGATAACGTCGGATGTGGGAACTGCTTGATCGCAATAAAAATGTTCACGCTGAACAGAAAAACAAATGAATAGTTTGCGTTCAATGGGGAGTTAGTCGCTTGCTTGATGTAAGTTCCTGTACAAATTCGTTTAATTTGGTTCACTGGCGCAATTGCATAAAGATCGTTTAAGAAAACCTTTTTATTTGTAACATTTGTTTTCTTAGTGACATTATAATTAGACAGATACATTTCGCCATAAAAGTGTCTTCATTGCGAAAACACAAGAGCACTGGTTGGTATTCGAACCACGGATCAAAGAAATGCAAATTACTGCAAATCACTGGCAAAACAAACTAAAAACAATTTAATTTTGACTTCCTAAAACTGCTGTTTTTGCAAAAACACCGCGTTTGATTTATTGCGTGGCAGATTTGGCGAAGCGTTCTTGGTTTCTCATAAAAGTTTCTCCTAAATTCGGATTCTAATCATAGCGATTCGCACACACTAATAAACTTCTGTTTCGAAACACTGCCCGCTTTGTCTGTTTCAGAAACAGTGACAGAGCCACAAAAACGTCAAGCTTCCGTATGTCAACATTGCCATCTCGTAAACCGACGTTTATCGCACAAACGACGTCGATAATCGTACTAATGACGCATGACAACGATCAACGGATCGCCAATAAAATGCCAAACGAGACTTCTGAATTTTATGGAGTAAAATTGTTTGCAAATTTTTGTAAGTTTTTTGGGGGTCGGGGGTTTCAGAAATTTGAAAAAAAATTTTTTTAGTGGGGGGGGGTGTGTGTGTGAAATATTGCTCTGGTTTGTTTGTAATCTTTAAAGGATTTTTATATCGCAGTAAAGTTATCTCCTTTATGCACGGAACATTAATAGTATATATTGCCCGTTTTCTAGTAATTTATGCAGTTAATAATAATGCAAAATCTATGGAGAAGTTGTACACATTTAATCATAGCTTTGCATTTTAAAAAAACTGTCACTGAACCATTACAAGGGCGCGCTCTTTTTCCGTGGGGCTAAATTGTCATTCCTTTGCTGGTTTCACTCTGTTATTTGGTGACACTTATTTCCTCCCAATGCCGCAAACCATCGGTTATCAAGTGAGATACAACCAGAGATTGCTCGTAACTACTTCATGTGCCCTATCTACTGCAACTCTCACCACATTCTTCCTGAAATGACAAACTTATCGCAAAATCTTGTCGGCGGATTCCATTTCTCACCAGGGCTATTCGGTTCAGGCGCCAACTGACGTGCTTGCCACTTCACCAGCTGTCAATCAGTTGTGCAATTCGGGCCTGTCTGAGGTTTCACACGCCTTCAATGAAGACCACAAACACTAAATTGATTTCGTTGCGCTGGATGCGCTTGTTTGGGTGATGACGTTACGGTTAGGTGGATCCCAAAAATAATGTTTACGGTGGAATATTTTTGCGGACCCACTTAAATATAGGGTGTGGCTAAAACAGTTTGTAATCCGCTGGTCTAATAGAAAGGCCCTCCACACCGGTATTAAAATTCGGAAAAAATAAGTGACGAACGTGTTGCTAAACCAGCGAAGTAGGCTGAACAAAACGATACAAGCCATGACATGTTCGTAAAACACTTTCTACGTTTTGACAAACGCTGGTGTCATCATCAAGACTCTGAAAAGCGGCGCAAAGTTGCTTGCCGCTGTACCAATTTAAAACTGTAAATTTCCTTCAGTAGAGCATTGTTTGACCTCTCTGGACACTTCTACATCGGTCTGCTGTTGATATCAAGCATTTCTATTGCAACGGACAAGTGTCTGCATTATTGTGCACTTTGCTTGCTATTCACTGCCAAATAGTCATGTACAGCCCAATGGTTCACCAATGCGTGGTCAGTTTATTCAATGTTGTCGCACAGAAAACGACCTTGTTTGGAAGGTTCAACTGGTTTTCAATGGCCACGATGGCCAATTCAAAGCACTTTGATTGTTGACTTGTGACTCTTTCAAATTGCTTGTCATAATTTGTCAATGCATTATGCGCGGCCAGTCTTTGTCGACTGAAATAGGTTAAATTAGTATTGAGGTGTTCAGTCTCATATTTAAAGCAACTTTTGTCCTTGTGTTAACGGGCACACGCATAAGATTTTGGTGTCCAGCTTAATTATTTTACGGCATAAAATTGTTTTGGGTGGCTGATGATTCTGCAACGTCGCTAACTTGACGACACGCCCATGCCCCGCCCCTTAACCTCTTAAGGCTTCCCGAGTGAGGGCGGCGAAGTTAAAACCGCGACGAGTTAAAGGTAAACACGGGGGTTATCTCACCGGAGCCCGTCAAACATCGAAAGTGATTGAGTCGTCGACGCCTCGCGCGTTACTGCAAATAAGTTGGCATGACACGCGAGGGGTTAACGACTGTACAGCGTTTTTCGAATGCCAAGCCGCGATAAGGCCATCGAACTTCGAACCGAACGACGGCCTCGGTATTTTTGGGCCGGGCTCTTGTGATGTGCAAAGGAGTTTACCGGCGGCCTTTTGCGCTGACTTGTGTGTACTTACGGCATTAGCGTTTTTACGTTAATTGAACGTCAATCAAGAATGCGAAGACGGGAAGATTTTTCTTTGACATTTCGCCGGCACTTAAAAGTGTTTATTTCAATGTTAGGAAAAAAGTGAATTATAAGGTGGGATTTAGTTTTTACGTCGCTTGGCCCTTAAAAATGCCATGGAATAAAACAAGGAGGCCGGGGTTTGGACGTGCAGTTTTTCTTTCGTGTTTGGTATTTTGTGTCTAAACAATTTGTGTCACAGGGCTGACGTTAATTCGTCATTATGTAAACCTGCCCCCAGCAGACTTTGCATGCAAACGATTGATTCGCCGCCGCGATATCAATACCTTGAAACAGCAAGATATTCGTCAAACTATTTCTATGTCGTTCCGTATAAACTAAACCCAATTTGTCCTTTTGAGTAAACAGAACATTTTTCTCAAAATTGAATCTCCATGCAAGGGGAGTGTGGTAACAGGTACAAAGATCAACGTGGCAGGTTATTTTTGTCAAGTGTGCCGCCGGTTAATTTGGCAGATATCGTTATCTCGATGAACGTTGAATCAATGTTTGCAACTGATTGATGCCGTTGCTGCAAGTTTATCCCTTGGCACGCGAAGTTGAATTCTTATGGTTACCATGTTGTTGCTGTTTTTTGCTTCTTCTTCGTTTTTCTCCGCTGAAACCGAAGTACCGGGCGTTTTAGATTAAGTGCTCCTTCAGAAGTTGATCACTGTAGACTTTGAGCAGATTTTAAAACTATTCAGTTTGACAAATATTTGCTAACACTTACTTTATCAGCAAGCACCAATTACGTAATTTCTGATCAGTCCTACGACCGCCCTTTCAACTGTTTTGCTATTAGCTTGACTCATTTGACACAATTTGTCATCCCTTGGGGCCAAGTTTGATGTCTCAGATGTGGTCAATGTAACGAGTTGCCTTATAGTCGGTTGCTTTGGTCGAAATTTTTATTTAATTTTGAAATCAAACCTGGTATTTTTGGTCTTGTGTAGGAATTATTGAACGTCAGTTTGCTTTTCCGAAAGCTTCCGATTTTTTTCCACTCAGTTGTTTCAGGTGTAAATTGTTCTCTTCGCTCAGCGAATATCGATATTTCACAATTGTTGTTTTGATTCGCGTTCGGGCCACACCTGGCAGTTTATTTAATTTGCATTGATTTCCGATACGGGCGGGGCCAGAAAAAATCCAATATCGCTTTATTGCAGTTTGAGCTGCGACCGCTATATCGCGAATCAGCACGAATAAGAAGAAGCATTGTAACGCTGAGTCAAAGACGAAAATTAATATCGCGCTCTTCCAAGATTTGTCAGCAAACTGAATATTCAAGTTGATTGTCTGATAGTGTTTGCTCAATAATGCGGCGAGACACTGCAGCGCCCTTTTACTACTATTCACATCATGGTAATTTACGAACACTGACTAGACCGAAATTGATTTTGNTTCAAAGCACTTTGATTGTTGACTTGTGACTCTTTCAAATTGCTTGTCATAATTTGTCAATGCATTATGCGCGGCCAGTCTTTGTCGACTGAAATAGGTTAAATTAGTATTGAGGTGTTCAGTCTCATATTTAAAGCAACTTTTGTCCTTGTGTTAACGGGCACACGCATAAGATTTTGGTGTCCAGCTTAATTATTTTACGGCATAAAATTGTTTTGGGTGGCTGATGATTCTGCAACGTCGCTAACTTGACGACACGCCCATGCCCCGCCCCTTAACCTCTTAAGGCTTCCCGAGTGAGGACGGGCGAAGTTACAACCGCGACGAGTTAGAGGTAAACACGGGGGTTATCTCACCGGAGCCCGTCAAACATCGAAAGTGATTGAGTCGTCGATGCCTCGCGCGTTACTGCAAATAAGTTGGCACGACACGCGAGGGGTTAACGACTGTACACCGTTTTTCGAATGCCAAGCCGCGATAAGACCATCGAACTTCGAACCGAACGACGGCCTCGGTATTTTTGGGCCGGGCTCTTGTGATGTGCAAAGGAGTTTACCGGCGGCCACTTGCGCTAGCTTGTGTGTACTTAAGGCATTAGCGTTTTCACGTTAATTGAACGTCAATCAAGAATGCGAAGACGGCAAGATTTTTCTTTGACATTTCGCCGGCACTTAAAAGTGTTTATTTCAATGCTAGGAAAAAAGTGAATTATAAGGTGGGATTTGGTTTTTACGTCGCTTGGCCCTTAACAACGCCATGGAATAAAACAAGGCGTCCGGGGTTCGGACGTGCAGTTTTTCTTTTGTATTTGGTATTTTGTGTCTAAACAATTTGTGTCACAGGGCTGACGGTAATTCGGCATTATGTAAACCTGCACCCAGCAGACTTTGCATGCAAACGATTGATTCGCCGCCGCGATTTCAATACCCTGTAACAACAAAATATTCATCAAATTATTTCTATGTTCATCCATATAAACTTAACCTACGTTTAGAGTAAAAAGAACATTTTTCTTAAAAATTAAAGCCATTCTCCATGCAAGGCGAGTGTGGCAATAGGTACAAAGATCAACGTGTAGCAGGTTATTTATGTCAAGTGTGCCGCCGGTTAATTTGGCAGATATCGTTATCTCGATGAACGTTGAATCAATGTTTGCAACTGATTGATGCCGTTGCTGCAAGTTTATCCCTTGG
Organism: Phallusia fumigata; assembly: GCA_008931825.1. Classification (NCBI taxonomy): domain Eukaryota; kingdom Metazoa; phylum Chordata; class Ascidiacea; order Phlebobranchia; family Ascidiidae; genus Phallusia; species Phallusia fumigata. Next base: position 11,553 of record QXVZ01007190.1, read on the forward strand.
CACGCGAAGTTGAATTCTTATCGTTACCATATTGCTGTTTTTTTGCTTCTTCTTCGTTTTTCCCCCGCTGAAACCGAAGTACCGAGGGTTTCGATTAAGTGCTCCTTCAGAAGTTGATCACTGTAGACTTTGAGCAGATTTTAAAACTATTCAGTTCGACAAATATTTGATAACACTTACTTTATCAGCAAGCACCAATTACGTAATTTCTGATCAGTCCTACGACCGCCCTTTCAACTGTTTTGCTATTAGCTTGACTCAGTAGACACAATTTGTCATCCCTTGGGGCCAAGTTTGACTTCTCAGATGTGGTCAATGTAACGAGCTGCCATATAGTCGGTTGCTTTGGTCGAAAAATTTTTTTATTAATTTTGAAATCAAACCTGGTAGTTTTGGCCTTGTGTAGGAATTATTAAGCGCCAGTTTCCTTTTCCGAAAGCATCCGATTTTCACTCAGTTGTTTCAGGTGTAAATTGTTCTCTTCGCTCAGCGAATATCGATATTTCACAATTGTTGTTTTGATTCGCGTTCGGGCCACACCTGGCAGTTTATTTAATTTGCATTGATTTCCGATACGGGCGGGGCCAGAAAAAATCCAATATCGCTTTATTGCAGTTTGAGCTGCGACCGCTATATCGCGAATCAGCACGAATAAGAAGAAGCATTGTAACGCTGAGTCAAAGACGAAAATTAATATCGCGCTCTTCCAAGATTTGTCAGCAAACTGAATATTCAAGTTGATTGTCTGATAGTGTTTGCTCAATAATGCGGCGAGACACTGCAGCGCCCTTTTACTACTATTCACATCATGGTAATTTACGAACACTGACTAGACCGAAATTGATTTTG
>QXVZ01007205.1:0-30393 GCA_008931825.1 Phallusia fumigata
TTTTAAGGCAGATAAACAGAGCGTTTACGGATTAAAGATAATCCGCTAGTGGTCAATCAAAAAATATTTATTGGAGGTGTATTCAAACTTAAAATAAAAAACAGGACATTCTATTCTACAAATACAACCTAAATTTTACAAATATTATTTTTACATTTTACCCACAATTTGTACATTACCTGTCTGCGGTTGAAAACGCGGCGTTAAGATCCCGTAAATTAATCTCCTCTGAACCGCTTAGTTGCATTCGAAGTAAACTCAGTAACTTTTCATCAACTTCACTGCCTTGTACATGATTTCGCAACTTTGAAGGGGCCTTTTGTTGTCCGTGGTCTTGGACAGGCGGCGTTTGTGGTACACTGGACTGCCGGTGACTCCTGCAACAAAATGTTTTAAAACAAACCTTGTTTTTGGTAGGGGTACAGATATGGGCGCTGGCAGAAAATTTTCCGGGAGGGAGCAAATATTAATACATACATACATTTTCATTCATATGATTTTTTTGATAGAACACAAAATACTAGAGTACATTTTTCGAAATTCCGGGAGGGGGATTGCCCCTCTTGCCCCTACGTGCCGGCAAAATGTTTCGCTGTAGCCCAGACCTGCACAACTCAAAACAACGCAATGGTCACAACACAAAAATATGTTTCGCTGACCGCATTTTAACGTATTTGAAAAATTTAGATAATGTGACGGTCAAAAACGAATACTAACGAAAATTTCGTCAATTACTACAGCAATAATAAAAAGTGAGATCACGCAATACAGCACCTGTTTAAAATTTAAGTAATACACCAAAGTCACATGTTTTTTTTGGGGTAAATGTAAAGTGTCTAAATATTTTGTGGGCCACATAAAAGCTGTATGTTATGCAGGTCTGCAGTAACCTATACTTTTAACAGATGGTTTCAGTCGACCTAGACTATGTAATGGAAATAAAGAAAACATTAAAAATATTCCTGAAGTTATTAATATGGTATAAACTGCCAACACACAACAGTTTGGGCCTCTATATCGGAAAAGATTGCAATGCAAGTTTACGCCCAGGGGAAGAAACATAAATATTTGTTTGATAACACATGATCTTTGTATTACACTGGTCAATTTCACCATTTAACTGAGGTCAACTTAAGCTTCGAATTAACAGACGACAATGTGACATTAATAAATGATGAGCTGATGCTAAATATTTGTTTGTTAAGTCCACAAAATATTATCCCTTATATAAGCACCCTCCAAATATGCCATCTCCAGACAATGGGTGACTGTACAAACCACTTAAGCTTACTGTGTGTGTGTATGGGTAAGTGATGGACAGCTATAACAGTCAAAGGTATATATCACATATCAATTCAAAATGTTCAAAATGTCTAAAATACTGTAACAATGCCACTGTCCTTACATATTTGCTTTATCTTTTTTTGCCGACAGTGACATGCATGAAGACAGAAACTGCAAAAGTTTTTCATAGTTGACTGATCTTGCTTCTTGTCTGTCTACAAGACAAATAGTTGAATTTGCAGTACAGTTATTTGTCATTAAATTGTAACTTAGTTTGCAAACCTCTAAATTTGTGAAATAGCAGTTTCAAAGTAGACATTTTGATTGGAAGATCATATCGCATGGCAACGAGGTTGAGCTGGGCTTCATTTACAAAGCCTGTCAAGTGTCTATCAAAACCAGTCAATTCAATGTACATGTCCCTGTTAACGATACAACAAATGGTTAAATGTTGTACAATAAACACCTTGTGTGAGTACAGTCCCTTTGTGTTCAGAAAAAAGTTCACAATCGGTAACATAAACATATGATGCCAGAACACAAAATTTAGTACTGGTTGCTTTAATTAAACACTGTTTATGTACTGTTTATTCAATGGTTTTTCACTGCTAATTGCCAAAAATAAACAAACTAACTTTAGCTTGTCATGTCTAAATCCATGCATTTGATTTAAAATAAGAGATTCCAAGGAAGCATCATCATCTTTTTGTTGATGTTTAAAAGATTCTCTGTATGCATCATTTTTTGAAAACTCATTTGGATGTGCTGCGGTGTTGCCTAAAACACAAAGTGAGATATTTGTTGCAAATTAGACATTATATTTCACTTGATTGGGGTAATGGTAAAATATTTCTGAGGACAAAAACTTACCTGGAGGCTGTGATGTCCCAATAGGAGGTAGAACTGGATGTTTGTTTAAAAGAGGAATTCCATGCCGAAATGATCTACTTCGATCACCATTAGGTGAAGTGTATGATGTCACCTGTAAAAATAAATTAAATGTATTCAGATGTTAGACTTAGGTAGAATGGATTATTGGCTTTAGCTGAGTAAACTGCAAATCAAACAAATGCATTAAATAAATCAGCTTTCATTGGTTGTGTGGCAAAAAGTTATTGGACAACATCTTGGATTGACTAGTCCAAGATGTCTGGTAAAAATTTTTTATAATTTTACAGAGTTACTAAAACAAAGGCAACAGAAAAACAGCAATAAAACATTAGAAATTATAAGGTGATGCAACATAAAAGTAGATGTGATTTAAAATCGTTTCAAATACTGAGGTCCATTTACATGTTTTTTAATGCAAGCACAAAAAACAAGAGCAATTTGCCAATAATACAAACTCTTATACCTACAGTTTACTTGACACATATTGATCTTTTTAAAACACACATGTTGCTAACAAGTGTATATTTATTGTACACACTAATATATCTTATGACCTGTCTTGCAAGTTGATGTTGCTTTGCAGTATCAAAACCAAGCTGAAGATCAGAAAACTCATAACTTCTAAAGAGAGGTTGAGTTAGCATAGAAGGTGTACCATGTGGCCCCCTTGGTGGTGAAATTTTATTGTCTGTCTTTAGCCTGGAAATCATATTTGTGTAAAATAGGTGTCTTTATTTATGCAGTACATACTGCTATAATGTTCTTTACAAAAAATTATTACATGAAACAAAATAAGTAAAACATACACTTGCGAAATATCCAAGGTCAGCATGGTTATGTTTATCTAGCTGTATAATTGCAGTAATAAGTTTACAACTCTGCAAATAATTACCCGGATGCTGAATCGTCATTTTCTGCCAATATTTCAACACGTTTTCCCCCTACTATTTTAACTTCCAAAACAGGCGTGTTGTCCGTTCCAAAAGGTGCATTTTGCGTTACCCAATTCATCAGGCTACTTGGTACTGTTGGAGGCTTAACCTTGATATTCCGTGTTCAAACTCTTATACCTTTTATTTAAAAATTGAGACTGACATATTGTACACTATGGGCTCCATCATAGCCTGGTAAACACGCTTAACACAAATCCCACACTTGGTATTAAGTGCGGTGCTTGGAGTTGTAGCAACTATTTTAACAACGTCGCAAACGTAATCACCAACCGTTGTGTAAATCAATATTTGATTTTGTGATCATGGAATACCGTTCATGCAACGTGTGATCTATAATATGATTTAGCAGATTGATATTCAGACTTACAGCACCACAAACCTAGCAAACCACTTTGCAACTTACTAATAGTTGTCCAGTGAATACATAGATAATCAACTGTAACGATGCCAAGTATGCAATAGAGGATGCACGATTTAATTTGAGCACATTTTTTCAAAAATGTGCAAGCACCGAAATGTGCGCGCACAATCTGTGCACATTTTGTCGAAAATGTGCAGGCACCGAAATGTGCGCGCACATTGTGCGCATTTTTTCGAAAATGTGCAGGCACCGAAATGTGCGCGCACATTTTGTGCACATTATATCGAAAATGTGCATGCACCGAAATTTTCGAAAAAGTGCAAGCACCGAAATGTGCGCACACAATTTGTGCACATTACTTTGGAAATGTGCAAGGACCGAAATGTGCGCACACATTTTGTGCACATTATCGAAATTTTTTACGGGCACAATGTTTCAAATGTGTGTAAGAGCTTGGCGAGTGTGAATATTAACAGGTGTTCCCCGAATAACCAAATGACGATTTTCGGCTGATTAAAAACGGCATGCTCTTTGTAGAATAGCTATCGCCAATGTCGCCAATGTACCGTTTGATCACAGCTTAAAAAATAGAGGTTTAATCAAGTACCGTCAGGGACTTTTTTGAAATATTAATTCGGATAGAGTGGATATTTGCTGTATAGTTATGATGAAGAAACGTGAATATACCACATTATAACTTGTTTTATTGCCTTTACACCAGTGGTTCTCAAACATTTTTAAATTATTTGCACAACGATCCCCCTGCAGTTTTTTCGATGACTCGCGGTTCACTTTAACTCAAATAATTTTTACTTCATCACTCACCCACACCAGCAACGCTTTGTGTAAGCCACAATCGCATCCACAAAGCAAGCATTGTCACAAAGGCCACAATNACAAAGCAAGCATTGTCACAAAGGCCACAATCAATGCTGCATATAAAACGTACACCCGTAATGTATCTGTAGTCACGCGAAATAACATCGACCAAGTGAGACCAAAGACGCTTCGCGGTCCCCCCAAAATTGCCTTACGGACCCCACTTTGATAACCACTGCTTTACACTGAGATTTTACTCGTTTTTAACGGTATGTTTTAACGTTCATAATTTTAATCGCATTGTTGTTTGGCGTTTCATCATGTTTGGTCGATTTTACTGCACAAAGTATTCCGTTCATAAAAAACAATCGCCTTTTGGGGTACCTAATGGGGTGATAAAGTTAAAGGAGATAAATTATATCGTTGTAAACAAAATTTGAATATGGTCACCTGATCACCCTATGGTTAACCCAAACGGCTTGGATTTTAACTTGCAGACGACGCATGTAAACAGGGTTAATGTGACGAATGTGCTTTTTTTATTTTTGTGCCGTAAAATGTGTACTTTTACCCAAATATTATGTCCGAAATTCAGGGTTTTACCTGCAAAAATTTGTAGTTTCAAGGTATTGGTCCCAATTTAATATAGTTGCAAATTTTCAGCGCCTAAATCCCACTAGATCAAAAGATATTCACTGATTTGTTTGTTTGCAGGGGCGTGCAAGACGCTTTTTAGTATAGTGGTACACAGGTACCACAATGCGCACATTTTTCATCTGCACATTGTGCACTTTTTACGTGTGCGAATTTTCGCGCACAATGTGCGATAAAAGTTCGCATCCCCGTCTCGGTAAGTCAGTCAACGTCACCAGTATATGGTTTAACGACTGATAAAAAACTGGGACATACTGGCCAACTGCGCGGGACGCTGGCGTTCAAACCGGGACAGTCCCTATCCTAAAACTAACTTCACTTTCCTAAGGAAATCTTGTGGATTTTGTGCCCTATTAGGAGTTTAGACAACAAGACCAATTTGTTGTAACAATTGCGATGAAAAGCATACTGTATTAGTGTGCGAAAAAAACACCTGATAAAACGCATTTAAAGTCATGATGAAACATAATGGGAACACACATGGGTAGAAGGTTATATGAAACAAAAAACATTGAGTTGAAATGAAGGCGAAACTGTAAACAAGATAATTTACCTGAGCCCAAGTCTTTATTAGAAACCTTGGCAAAACTCATCAAAGGCATGGTAAACCAAATTTTGGTGGGGTTCAAATACTTTTAGAGAAAACTACTTCAATGTACAACTAACATTTTTTTAACAAGATTTGAACTAGTACCAGGATAAAGAAAAATGTTTGACCAAAAGTTTATCAGAAGGTATTTTAATGAAACTTTTGGATCAGTTGTTAAGTTACGTACACACCACAGAACAGATTCAAAAACCAATTGGAGGCAGTCATTTTCGTTACCCACCATAATGGAGTAAACTGTACCGAAATTGAACATATATAGTAAGCAGTTTAACTCACTGAAAAAAAAAACAGCATTTGATCTTAATGGGTTAGAAAGAACTAATATGAACTTTCATCAGCAAAAAGACATTTACACAAAAGAAAGCACCCCTGTTGTAATGGTACACAAAATAAAGTTTAGTGTTTCCTTATTCACAAGGGGTTTCAGTGCATTTTTCAGTCTTAATTAGGAAATACAGTATAATTGGCATGAAACAACTAATCAATGTTTATGGCATAGAAATATGTACGTTGATTGCACTGCAGCATTTGCGAAATTATAGTTTTGGAAAAAACGCCACGCAAAGGAAGACTTATACCACTAAAGTTTTGCAAATTCATTCGATGCCAAATATTTTTGCACAAGGGCACTGGTTTGCATTGCACAACCCCAGTGGATTGTCACTCCAGATCCACCATGCCCATAGTTGTGCACAAGTGCTACATTTTTTCCATTGACTGACATTTTAGTCAGTTCAAGTCTAAAAAAACAAAATTCTTAAATGGCTCAAGTAGATATTGGACACAGCTTTATCATGTTTGGCTTTAGTTGTATAAAGTAAACATATCTTTGGAAAACTTGATTAAGTTGTTTTGCGGTAATAATGCTAGAAACCGCAACTATTTATAGAAAAAAGTGAAATTTTAAGTGAACTAATTTGCTGTATTTTGCTATTTACCAAATATGCATACCTTACACATGACCTCCTTGGACGCAGTCCAACTTTTGACCCTATGACTTCGCTGTGCTTTAGACTTGGCTCCAGTTCACAGCACCGCTTAAATATTTCTTTTCTGTCAAACTCATTTACCTCCAAACTGTAGTTTCCTAGGAAAAACAATTGACTGATTACAAACATAATCACAAAAAGACAAAAAAAAACAACATAAAGGCTGAACTAGGTTTTATGTATGTACCCTAGAAACGTTCCAAAAATAGGCTTTTTTGTTATTGTAACAGGGTTTTTGAAATTGTACATTAGCCATTTTAGCATTAAAAATGTGTGGGCGATTACATCCCATTGTAAAAAATACTTTTCCAGGATGTAAATACATTTTTACCTTTAAATGCATAAATAAAAAAGTAGCATAAGGTTGTGGGTAGTAACTATAAATATGACTCTGTTCAAATGTGTTACCCATCTGGTGAGTTCCCCCAAGGACAACATCAGTTAGACGTGGCAGAATGTATGTGTCTTCACCATATAATTGGAAAAATTTGATCCATGGTGCTTTGACAACAATGATCTACAACACACAAACATAAATGTTAGAATTCAAGATGTCAATAAAAATGTGAACAATTCCTTTTTTACTTCTTTTGGGATAACCTTGTTTCCTTCATTTTAGGCTAACTTGTTGAAAAAAATTGTGCGCTATTAAGCTTTGTACGGTGATGTTTTAAACACTTGAACTTGTAAACAAGGTTTAAATGGCAAAAATCAAGTAAAGCAAATTTTAACAAAGATTTGTTGAAAACTTGTGTAAAGAATGTCCCAGGGGTTGTAAACAATGTTCTTAGTAAAAAGAAAATGAAAACTAGAAGGGTGGCTCACCATACATAGACATTCTAGAAACACTATTACCTGATTTAAAAAGAGGATATATTCCCCACATTATTTTGCATTGGGTCTTATATTAACCTGAGCTTTTATTATGATGGGTTTGTTTCTGCTGGCAGAAACACATGGATCCCCACACATGCAAAGTTGTACATTATGCGTTTTTCTGGATATGTCAGGATTTAGGCATAAAAAAATCAATCAGTGCATCACAATAACATGTTCTACAAACTGTGCGAGTTACATCCAGTTTGCTTAACTGCTTAACTGCTGGGGCTTTAGGGTAAAACACAAATTATTGCACCACTATGGCATGTTAGACATTTGAAAAACGTTTTACTGTTTTGGGGCTAGCGGGCTAACTACTGGGGCTATTGGGTCAAATGAAACAGATTGCACAACTTTATGATCATATATACCAGCTGTGAAAGCTTTATACAACTCCACCAAACATTTCATGGCAAAACGACATGGACAAGCTCGGGGTAGAAAAACAAAAACAAAAAACATAGTGAAAACAATATGTGTCCCCCACAGGAAGGGGACCCATAATGAGCCACATAGCTAATACAATTTTTTTTCCACCTCACCTCTCTAACCATACATAAGTTACTGAAAAATCTTAAGAAGAACCTCAGTAACTGTTTGATAATTAAAGCGATTACAAATGAATACAAAAAACATAGCCGAAAATCATTGTGGGTAAGTTAAGTTTTATGATTATTTAACAGAACACCTGCAACCATGCCATCTTACACTGTTTAAGAAACTCAACATTGTATAAAGATTATAACCTGGCCTCGATCAGGCAGCATGTCGTCAGAGGGAATTAGTTTCCTAGCCTCAATTCCTGTGCAGTTTATTACAATGTCAAATCCATCAACATCCTCCAAATTTTCAACATGCTTTTGCAACAGAATTCCACCTGGTAAAAACAATGCTAAAGTTACAGGAAGTTGAAGTCAGACAAAACTAGATGTTAGAACTGAAGTAAAATACCAAGTTTCTTAACTTCCGTCATCAACCATGGCAAGTACTTCAAACACTCGCATGTGTATGTGGTCATGTGATGGGCAGTGCCCTTGCAGTGTAAATACAGTTCCTTCTCCCTAGCGCCAACTTCACGAAAGTTTGGAAAATGTTTACCAACAGACTCAGGTAATTCGGACTCCACAACATAACCAGAAAGTGGTGCAATTCCTAAAGAAGGCGAGTATTTGTTGAATGATGTATTTACACAAACAGTACAGTGTAGCACTAGTCTTGCACATAAAAAACAAGGTAAATGTTGCCAATGCAAAACGTTTATTAGTATGCCAGTGAAAGTATATACCTATCTCAAAAGCATCATCTCTTTTGTGAAGCTCACAAAGTCTGTCTAGAGTTTGTTTAAACCACAATTCAAGCTGATGTTGGTCTCCACCACATGCATACGGAAATATAAACCCAGCTGAAATATCCGCTGTCGTGTCAGGAGAAAATTTGCTTGAATATACAGTCACCTAAAGCACAAAAACCTCTAAATGTTGGATGATAACCTAGAAGCATGGTTTACCTACCTGGGAATTTGGTATATCTTGTAATATTTTATAGGCACTTGACAGTCCAATTACTCCACCTCCAATGACACACACTTTTGGTCTGAAAACTGCACTGGACATTTCCAAACTCTTTGTTTCCGATCAGAAACACGAAAATTGTAAAATATAAAACTGGCANATTTACCGCCACAATGTGCCATGGGACGAAATTCAAATTGAATGCTACATGGAAACAGAGCGTTTGTGAGATAAGGAAACGTGCTGTTTCCAGTGTTGTTAGGTTAGCGATTAGTCCATTTTTTGAGGTATTTATCCTAACTTTAAAAAGTTTAACCGGGCAATCATGAGGCCGTATTTTTTTGTAACTGCACAAAAGCAGTTTTGTTGCCAACTTAAAATCCTATGATACCCTTGATAGATCTTTGTTAAAAACAGTAGTTTTATTTATTTTTATTTTGAGGTGTTTTTTAATATTATAGATGGATTTGATAAAAAAGATGTCATCAATGCAACGATACCAACATGTTCTTGTATTCTTGTTCGTTATCTGTGTTTGTCTGGTTATGTTTGCAAGTTACATTACTGAACAGTATTGGGTGTTTTTTACAATTAATCCAGTTGCTAAACATATCCACTCAAACAAATGTACTAAACAAAATGGATGTACAACCACAACACCTATAAATGAAAATGCTAATGAAAGTTTAGACAAAGAAAACATCCAGATTTCACCATTTAAGGTAAGCACAGGTATGAAATAAATGACCAGACATTCAAGTTTGGATTTGTTTGACCGATTGCGGGAGTGAGGTTGCTGAAAGGAATCCAGTATGCTCAGGAGCAATACCACAATTGGTTTGAGGAACATTAGTTGAAACAAGATAATTTATGGTCAATTTTTGTTTTCTTCTTGCAAGACATTTTTTGGTGCTTGACCCAAATAATTCAACAAAATTAAGTAAATATTTTTGTGGTTTGTTGGGTAATATTGAACATTCTGGTAAAAAATAAAGTATGTCAAATAACCTTTGTTCTTGAACTAGTAACTTAATTACATATAATGACTAACAAGCATAAGCATTGTATGTACATTGCAAAACCTAATTTATAAAGAATATCAACTGTAAGAAACCATTGTCCGTTTTTATGATGATCAGCTGTTTGTTTTTTTGTAGTCCATTCTTTTATGGAACAAAGTGCCTTGGTTTTCTAAAACAAATGCGGGAGATGCAGATGTTTGTGGAAATTGCTCAATCATAACAGATAGAAATAAGGTTTCTTGTTTGTGCTTTGTGACTTTAGTTTGTATTATAATGGTAGAGTACGAAGATACCATAAACTTGTTGCATGCTATGGCCAAAATTCCAATATCCATCTGGGTTTTGTTCATAACAGATCAATGAACAGCATACAGGGGCTGTGCTAGTCGAATGGCAGTCTAATCCTCAAAGTCAACCAAACAGCAAACAAAGGTAAAAAAAGATTTTTGTCACATTTGCATTTTTAGATTGTTTTGAAAAATATTTCAATGAAATATTTTGGAATAATAAAATAAACTTTTTACCATTTGGAATCTGAAGAGTCTAGAGTGATTGCAATTTAGGGGATTACACCAACTTTATGTATGGTGGGGTATGGAAGGACCATCTCTAACAAAAAAAGGCAATCCAGAATGGTTGAAGCTGTATGGCAACAACTATTTTAATGCCACACTCACTTTCAGGTATGTTGCATTGTACACGCTGTCCTACGGTTGTGGACGCTTGGTCATGCGAAATTGGATTGTAGATAGCGCCCAATCCCACTCACAAAAACTATATGCTGTTTATGTACGTTTTTACCAGTCGTCATTGGTAGGAAAAAAGCATTTTTGTACGTATTGACAACCTGCCCCTCTCGCTGCTTTGACTCTAATGGTGTAGGGAAACTTCATATGTTTGCGACATAACACACTATAGTTCCCAGAACAAATCTTAAGCATGCAGAAGCATATTTTGATATTCTTTAAGTGTTAATTTTTATCAAATTATTCAGTAAAAACGGGCTGAATTGGTTGTGTTTATTCATGTATAGGCGCGACTCCACCTTTTACAACCCGGTTTGGATCTGGTTTGGCAACATCAGCATCGCTAACCTGGTAAAAACCGGCTTTGGCGGTCTTGAAAACAATCTCAGCAAACTATTGCAACGAAAAAGCAAAACCGCGGCGTGGATGGTCAGCAACTGCAAGTTGGGGTCAAATGCGAAAAAGAGAATTACGTTTTCGCAGGAGCTCATCGACAACGGGTTAAAACTTGATCGTTTTGGCAAATGTTTTCCAAATGCGGGGACTGTTCCTCGTCGTTATGAGCCCGAGTTCTTTCGTTTTATTGAGCAGTACAAATTTTACATGTCTTTCGAGAACGCCGTTCACTGCACGGACTATATCACAGAGAAATTCCAAATCAACGCGTTGGCGGCTGGGGTTGTACCCGTCGTAATGGGAGCCAAGAAAGAAGATTACGAAGCAATCGCGCCGCCACATTCCTTTATACACGTTGACGACTACGCTTCAGCCAAAGATCTCGTGGAGTATATTAACTACCTGGATAAAAACCACACCGCATACGCTCAGTATTTGGCCTGGAGAACGATGGATCCGTACGAACTATTTCCGTACGGCAGGCACGTTGGGTTTTGTGACCTGTGCCGAACGATGTTTGGTGTATCGCCTGATGATCGTAGACCTTTCAGCGAAATTTATAGGACACGGAACTCAAGTTATCCTGCGAACAGGCCTTTGAGGCAATACAACGTAAAATCTATATATGACTGGTGGTTCGCTTCACAATCTCCAGAATGTGTGGGCTGACAACCAGTGACGTTCTGGGTGCGTATTAATTTTTGTGTTTAAACAATAGGATATTCGCAGAGCACAATTAGATAGTTTGACATTGGACATCAACAACGTTTCAATGGATTGGTTATAAAACTAACATGTTTTGTGCTTGTTGGGAAAATGATTCGTGATTGATTGTAGACGAAAAAGAAACAACAGCTTCTATAGGCTGATATGTTGCATTGAAGCACCATTAAACAGTCAGGCTGTGGACTTATGTGAAAAAACACGCACTGAAATAACGCCGTGGTTTTCCACGATTTCACAGCTATTGTTTAAATCTATTGCGGAGATATTGTATGGGTGTACGATTGATGGAATACACGATTGTCAAATGGGAACCTCGAGTAGATCTATTGAGTTTCTGCAGAGTTTGGCTTGTTCAGTTTTGTCGCTACAAAGTACGGGTCATTACTATTTCCTAAAAATTTATCCCATGACGAAACGTGGTGTCCTATGACAAAAAGGGAAGTGGCACCAAAAATTGCCCAGAATTTTACTTCATGTTTTTCAAAAAAAAAGATTTTGCATGCATGTTTGCTGTAGTAAATATGCTTCCATTTCAGGTTTTATTCAATTAGCTGTTGTAAAAAAGTTGCTGGATACGATGCTTATGTCGACAAGTTTGATACGCCGTGTAACTAATGAAAACTTTTTCAAAAAAATGTTTGTCCCAAAATAAATGTTTGCACTAAAAATATATGTCCACAAATACCTGTTTAATTGCCTACTTCCTAGACACCGCACTTATAGCATATTTAAAAACATCCTTCTAGATTTCAAGCTCGCAAACCAAAAATCTCGTTGCAGTATTGGAATTCCCAAATTTGCGCATTTATGGTACCCTAATATTTGTGACGCATCACCCTTTGCGGGTTAGAAGCTGTTTACATTGGTTAATAATTGACGCCAATACATGTATGGGTGGTCCTGAAATTTCTCGTTAAACTTGGTTTGCAAACAAGCGTTTTTATCTGGTTTGCAAACAACATGTCTGTTTCTTTTTTGAATTTTGTCTGGTGTGTATTTACCGCCTTAAATCGCTTATGCAAGTTCCAAAAAAGCCCAATCCGATAAGGGGGCATATCCATGAACAGAATCACAAGGATTTGTTGAAACACATTGACGTAGATGGATATAAACAAATATGATGTAATCAATTTTACGATGCCAACATGTTCCTGTATCCAGACTTGTTACCAGTGTTTGTCTGGCGATGTATGCAAGTTACATGTTTGTCAGATGATGTATGAGAATGTTGGTTTTTTAAAATCAATCCAGTCGCTAAACATATGCACTCAAACAAATACTGTAATTAAAATGGAAGATGTGTTGAACGGTGATTCAGAAAATGCTGCCCGTTCACTGCGTCGCGCAACAAAACGACACCGTACATTAGCATATAGCAAACATTCCTGTAGTTTTCAAGCCCGTAAAACAAAAATCTCGTTGAAAAGCAAGAAATTGCGCATACTGATTATGGTGGATTTCTGTTTGCTTGGCGCAAATATCTGTGTCCGCACAACTCACTGTCCCCGTTTTATTTACTTTAATCCTCAGCAAACAACACACATGTTTGTTTTCTGAATGGTGTTCAATGTATATTTACTGTCTGGACTTGATAAGTGCTTGACAAAAAAACAGTTCAAAGAAGTGGGCATGTTCNAGTCGCTAAACATATGCACTCAAACAAATACCGTAATTAAAATGGAAGATGTGTTGAACGGTGATTCAGAAAATGCTGCTCGTTCACTGCGTCGCGCAACAAAACGACACCGTACATATGGCATATCGCAAACATTCCTATAGTTTTCAAGCCCGTAAAACAAAAATCTCGTTGAAAAGCAAGAAATTGCGCATACTGATTATGGTGTATTTCTGTTTGCTTGGCGCAAATATCTGTGTCCGCACAACTCACTGTCCACGTTTTTTTCGGTTTACTTTAATCCTCAGCAAACAACACACATGTTTGTTTTCTGAATGGTGTTCAATGTATATTTACCGCCTGGACTTGATAAGTGCCTGACAAAAAAACCAGTTCAAAGAAGTAGGCATGTTCNCATGATAATATCTACCAGCTGTAAAAGTTTCATCCAAATCCACCAAACATTTCACCCCAAAAGTGCATAGAAAATGTGCAGGGAGTATTTTACCATTTTGGGGTCTATAGTGGGGTAACTCATGTCAAAAGTGCATGGACAAGCTGCAGAAGTAGAAAAAAACAACAACATGAAAACAATATGCATTCCTTTCCATGAAGGGGACCTATAATTATCTTATTACCAACGGTTTGGAAATTTCCTAATGATCAAACATGTGACACAACGTATAATACTCTATATTGCTGGTGACCTGCGTATTGTGCGCGGGATGCATTACACGTTGCAATTATGCAGCCACAAGCTCTGCAGTTGTGGTTTTGCCCCGTACTGCGTTTTTCGATATGGCATTCCACTGTCAGCAGTTGTACGGAAATTAGCTTCTGCTACTATTTCACTCCGTCCTAGATTTTGTCAGCAAAAAATGCCACATGTTGCACGGAGAGAAAGATAGCTACGATTGTTGCACGGAGAGAAAGATAGCTACGCGTAAATATTGAGCGACTGTCGTGTTATCAACGGATGCACAAGTTTACACAAAAAAACGGTTAGATACGTAAAATTGTATCATCATGGAGCCAGGCACGTATTTCACGGTAGAAAGTTTATGCTGTCTGATTGATGTTGATGGAAACACAGAGAAAACCGAAACCTCGTTAAACCAACGTATGAGCGATCCTTCGTCGTCTTAAAACGTACTTCTTAAAGCGTCGTAAAAGGAAAATAGTCGTTTGAGAAAAGCTGAAGATGTTGACTCTAGGTAACTCTGCTGCGATAAAGCCGGGTTTTGCGAAACGAAAAGAAGAAGGCTTACTTCGATTTTATGATAGGCATACTTTTTGCCTGATTAACTAACCATGTCAACAATACACGACGAGACAGGCCAGACGAAAGATAAAAACACGTATCGTGAAGACAACGACAACTTGCTGTCGCAGAGCTGTACAAGACGCAAAACAATGTATGTGGAGACTTGTCCCTCAGTAAACGCCCCTCGGTCCAGAAGCACAGCCCTAATCTTTTTTTGTAAAACTATACTCCAGTACAGGAGTGCGTAACCTGCGGCCCGCGAATGAAATTTCTCCTGCCCGCAGAGATACGAAATTTAGATGCAACGCTTGACCGCCAAACGATTTTGGTACAGTACTTCTAACCGATTCAAACCCTTTTCTCATGGTACATAAAGGTGCGGCCAGCAGCCTATTCTTTTTAATTATATATGGCCCTTTAGTAATGAAAGTTGCACACCTCTACATGAATTTCATATGTAATCTGAGAGAAGCGCTGCAAAGTACCTATGCTTTAAAACGAAATGTCGTTTGTACATGTATTACCCAGGCACAAACTGCACAGGAGATACCGAGTTGTCAAGCGGGAGTTATGCTTTTGGACCCTTGTAAATAATGCTTTCCGGCAACTTACAATTATATTTCAAAAGAGGTGATATCAAGTTTTCAGGCTATAAGTGAAAGGAACCAGTAATAAATTTTATTGATCGCTTACCATTTGACGATCGCGAACAATTGGGCAGTTCCCACATTTTCCTGGATGCCCTGCTTGGCGACCTTTATACCAACCTCCTTTCGACCAGTACAGAATCACCTTTACGGAAAGCAAAAAGTCATCTGTTTTACAAAAACGCATGTTAAAATACATACACCCTCTTCCACGTAATCAAAAACAAATGTTTCTGCTTTATAAAATTGAGATACCAGAAGATGACAAAAATAAAACTTCGCACGGTTTGTAATTTTTGAATCTACAAAAAGTTTTTAGGGAATACGGTAGGTTAAATTTGTCGACCGAAATTCATAGCCATTCCGACAAAAAAATTCAAAATTTAAAGGCACGCATTTTCTGCGAGGTTATTTTTTCAATAGTGGCAGGCACCGATTTTTGCGGTTAACTGATTCTTCATTATCTATCACAGATCATTTGGTGGCTGGTATGGCTATGCGATTTTATGACGCGTATTCACAACTAACACAAGGGTGCGAATTAGTTCTAACTGGTCAAGAAAGTTCGCTGATTTGATTGAAATGTAAAGTATGTCAAAACTCAAAGATAAAGCTTAATTGTTTTTGATTTACATGAGCAACCCACAAATGGTAAAAAACAGCATAATAGCCAAGTTTTTGCCCATTTTTCGAGTTGTATTGTTGAACGAACAAGTGATTCAATACTGCGTTGCTGAGGATGTTATTTATTTGCCCACAATATTGTATTTTCGGAAACAGGTACTCTCATTCTATTAATCCCACTTCTATCCTATGTTGGACACAATGATAAAGAAAACCAGAAAAAAATGACAACAATTTTAGAGACGCTGACTCACACCAAACACTAAACTATTCGCCATCTTCAAAAGTTTTGGCTGGCCACGTCACTGCACCACCCGCTTGGTTATTAAATAATTGATATGAACGGTCGGTCTTGCCCTTGAGTAGCATTCTTTTTTTGGTAATCGCTAAATATTTACAAGCATCCGTATTGTTATGTTGCGCAACCGTTTGCTAAGTTCCTGCTAAGCATGCTTTTAAAAGTGCCAGCAAACAATCGTATTAATGACGATAAGATAACAATCGCCTCATTGTGACAGTTTACCGTCAAATTATGTGGAATAGTTACACTTGCTTTTTAAATTTAACCTTTAGGTTATAGTTTTTAAGAACAGTTCGGGACGTAATGTACTTAGTCATCAAGCAGTTTATAGCTAATAGCTAAACGAAGGTAAGTCTGCTGTTGCTGCTGCAAACTATATATTTCACAAAACAGTAAACAGTAAACAAATCCAAGGCTGATAATTAAATGGTCGGAAAGCATGCTCGGCAATTCACACCAAACACTGGCGTATTTCCAAGGGACATGGGACACGGGACACGGGACACATGGTACTCTGTAGCAACAAAATATTTGAGTGCAGATAAGGCCCTTCAGTGTTCAGCCGCGTAACGTTAGTATACATATAGTGGGGCAATGATTTCCAACCTTGGGGGGCGACATCAAGAGATATTGCGTAAAATCGAAAAAAGGACTTACTAAGATATTATTTTTTGGGTGGATTGCTTTTAAAGTAAGCATATTTCCTGCGGTAAAACAGTAAAACTTGAGGGTGCATTAACACAAACTGTGAACTTTGCAGCTGGCCTATCCGTCTGTTAATATTTTTAAAATGGATCGCAAGCCTCGAGAAAAAACTTATCGGTCCAAAAGTTGGCCTCGGATTTTAAGCATGGCTTGCAGGAAGTCAACCGTGACGAAATAAAATAAACAAACCCGTTTACGACCAGCTTGTTTCAAACACAAAGGTTTCAAACAACTTAGATTTACCCAAGTCGTCGTCATCTCGGATTACCTTTTGTTTAGTTAGTGCCTACTCAGGCTACGTTAGCCACATTTTTTCAGACATCCCTGCGAAATCTGTCGGCTGTAACACAAACAATTCCTACCTTCTGTAACGGTCGTCTGGGCTTGGTCGAAATCGGAGCTGTGGAAGAGGTTGTGCAGACCCGCATGCGAGTACATGAACTGTTGGCTAGCCCTGTCCATTTTCTTTTCACGTACGTTGACTTTTCTGAAGGATAATTTTCGTAAATATTGCACGACGCCACATTGCATTCTGCTTCGAATTAAATTCACGTTTAGGTCCTCAAAATACAGCAGTTTAGTGAAGAATTATGTAGCATGGAATCTTGAGTAACTTACCACTTACCTGTTAGATAGAAATAATACAATACAGAAATTGCCACTAAAAAGGCCAATGCCGCCAACAGCATTGGTTTAGACGATTTTGTCATGTTCCAGAATTCATCTAAAAGTAAAACAGCAGTGCCTAAAGATGTTGCTCTCAACTAATAAGTGCTTTAGTTTAGCTTTAAACTTCATAGTTGGGATGTTTCTGAAAAGTAGCAGCTTCCTTTTAAGACGATTCTGTGCTGTGTGGGGAGTTATTCTCAATCGTGAAATTCGATGTAACTGTACTGACTGTCACTGGTCTCGCCAAGCCTAGTTGTTCTCGCAACGTTTACGATCGCCCTCCGCTTCTCTCTTTTTTCTTTGTCGTTTACTCCTAATTTGGGCGCTCCTCGGACGGTTGCCTTTAGTAGCTGTATTATTTTTTTAGCCGTGTAAATGAAGCTGTGATTACCGACGTTGTTTTGTTAAAAGAAATACATATTAACCAAAAATCACCCTAACGCACTGCCACTGCCATGCATAATCATAACACTGCGTTCTGCGTTTTCATTCCTGCAACAATTAAATCCACTTGTTGCTGACTAACGATGGTCGAACCCGTGTGCAGTACATCAAGTTGGATTTATTACTTAGTGTTAGATCAGCAACAATGGCAAATTCCCCTACAAACTTTTGATTACATTGCAATAAGATGACAAAATTAAAATTACAACTATTCTTAACCATGTAATCAAATACACGATCACAAATGACAAGTTACAACTTCAAGGTTCAACTTATATTTGCCATTCCCACTACATTTGCTGTGTTTCCAAAAACTGTAGTTTCAACAAATGTTTCCTGGATGCAGGCCTAAGCATGAGATTGACAACTTAAACCCTACCTGCTGCTGGTAACTGACTCTCACCATGCTCTCACATGCTCTCACTCTGTCTCTTCGTTCCGGATACAGCTTGTCGCCATCTTGTGACCGTTTATTGCGTCAGTGTGCACCCAACCGTAATGGGGCAGATGTAACGCTATCTGGGTTTAGTTTCCACGTTATCATAAATGACCTGGTGCAGTGGCGGCTTTTTTCTTAAAATTTGTTGAGTTACCATTTCGATTGCCGGCCTTTGATAATAAAAAATAGCTCCACCCAACTAACTAGGGGAGGTTGTATAAAAAAACCTTCATTACACCAAGGTATTGACTGTTATCGTAACTCTGCCGGTGTAAATTTTGGTCAAGCTGATTAAAATAATCACTATTAAGGCTGGTATCAAAAAAGGTTTTTAAAATGATCAAATAATAAATAAATTTTGACTTTTTTAATCAATCTTATGAAATAGGCCTACAAATTTGTTGCTGCAAATAAAATCGCAAACAAAATCTTAATTATGCAGTCACTCAAGGAGGATCTATATTGCCCTTATGCCCTGACTCGATAATTGTTTTTTGAAACCCCTGAATAGATTGTAAAAATTACGGCTATTCTCAAGCTTGTAAAAAACAGCAAATCCAATGTAAGAAGTCTAGCAAGAACTCAACTAAGGATCATTCTTCTGAAAACATGCTTTAATTGTTGTATGCTTGATCTTGTTCTGGCTCTGAATATTTTAATTTCCTCATTTACCTTAGATTTAAGCTTAAACATGTCTTTATTCTAAAAATGATAAATCAGAGTAGAGACATGCTGCAGTTATTCGGGTTAAATCTGACAGAATAATACTCTCACTTCACGATCAATACGCGTACAAGATAGTATCCCACAAAAATTCTTTATTATTATGGCTTATGAATATTCCGAGACAGTCCAATAGCATGGAGACGTACGCAATAGTTAAAACGCGTAGGCTCTAACGTGCATGAACACACATATGCGAGAGCTTGCACGTGCTCATGCACGAAAGATGTGTTTAGCTCCAGCCTTCAAATAGAAAAAGATATAGTCGCCTTATTGCTCAGTAAAAAACAGTGATGAAAACATATTCGTGTATGTCGTACATGATATTGATCCTATAAATACAGGAAAATATTATTTATATGTGTGTACAAATGCGTTTGCTGATTTTTTTCAGACATCAAATTTCAAATGATCGAATATTTGTTTGTTAATCACTACTGCAGACCATTCAACTTACCCAAACACACACCCACTCACTCAAAAATAATACAAATGTTTCTTCTTTTGGAAATGCGTGACTCATGCCAAATGAAAGGCTCTCGGGTTTGAACCTCGTGAAAAAACTTTATCGTTTTAGAACCCCTTCTTACCGACACGCGTACTGTAGCGATTTAATGGGATTACAGTTCCTTTTTTACAAATTCAATCAATTGTCTCTTGCATCGTATCGCGTGACAGTGAGTTGCAGTAAACTGGGACAACTCCGGCCGTTTTAAATTGGATCTCACGCACACTCACTTTGAATTATCTCTAAAAGCTATCGAAAAGAAACAAACGCTACTCAGAAAAGCTATAAATAATACAACCGCCTGATCTTGCCAACTCGACCCACTAGATACCTGTTAACGCTTTTTGTTATTCGAACATCGATTTTTGTTTGAAGTGCCAATAAAAATTGTTCAATTGTATGGACTAATTAGATTAGAATTGATATTTCCCTTTGCAGGACGGTTTTCAAACGTCGCATCGTCAATAGAAATTATTTCGAAATTAGCTAGGTCAAAATCTTTTCCACAACGATTTTAAAGCCCATGTTTACCAATAGTTATCCAATTTTTCAGGTCCTTAAGACTAAATAGTTCAACCTTATTCACGTATTATCCACTGGATTTACACGTTTTAGAACACACAACAATATTTCCAGTTTACTGTTAAATGCATAAGTATATATCGCATAAGGTATTGTTATTTATTAGTGCACCAACCAAAAATATAAAAATATAGTACAACCACAGTACACTTGCATACAAGTCAATGTAGCACCACACTATTTACAATTTAGCAGCTAAAGATGCAATTTATTGTGGTGCAAATGACATAAGACAAGTTCTGTTCAGAAACTGGACACAAACTGATGGGTATAAAACGTTTTAATGCCAGCCATTATTAACTGCCTAAGTAAAACATACATGACAACTTAAAACTGCTTCCAAGTGTTGAGCACTGTTGTGTTGTATGTATGCTGTGGCACCTGAACTGTGTGCAAGGGTGTATGAAAAAAATGACTTTTCGTCTTTGTGGGAAAACTAGGTAATGGAAATGGGTGAAACACCCCTTCAGGCTGTGATGAGGAAGGTGTCAGTTCTACTTGCGCAGTCTGCTTTGTTGAGCTATACTGATGGAAAGTACTAATATGGTGAACAACAGGCTGTGGAAAGTTTGTACAAATTGCGGTGGGCATATTTACATTTGGTTCATTCTGCGTTTCCTGCAAAACAGTTTTATTGCATTTTTTACTTGAATAATGTTGGGACCCATTTTCTAACAGCCTAATTTTGCTTGCAGGATTTAAGTCAATAGAGCTGTTCTCAGTTTTCATTGTTTGGATTGCTTGTTGCAATAGTCTGGTGGCAGTTTCTACTGATTCAGGTCCAACTGAAGTATAGTCAACTTTTGAAAGTTCCGATAAAACACTTACAAAGTTTGTGTCTATCTTTTTACGATGATGTGCAGCTGAACATTTTTTGTTTTTCAGCAGCTTGGTGTTGGGGATGAGTGGGTGAAATTTGTGAGCCTTCGGCAGTGGCACTTGAACATAAAAACGGGTTACTGTTGAAAGATTATCGATGCTTATCCTTTCTCTTAATTCCTTTATAAGTTCTTTTTTTCTTTGCCTGTAGAAGTTTCCTTCCGACATCGAAGGAAGAGCAAAGTCAACAAAAATCACAATTTCACGGATAACTATTTGAGCTGGGCAGTTTTTTTTCTTTGAACAAACATTTCCTGTGCGGTGCTTTGCTTTCTCAATGCCAATAGTTTTTTTCTACAGTATAAAACAACAGTTCATATAAAATAAATAAATAGCACTGCACAAATTAGAGGTACCTTTGGCTTATAGTATCTGGGACCATATTGGCAGTCTTTGGCCATTGATGAACGTACAATAAATGGAATGCCCATGAAAGGAATTTTTGGCTGTCCATTTGACAGCTCCCAAAAAATTCGATCTGTAATATAATAAGGTAAGAAAATTTTGTTACACACATTTGTCTGTGAACATGAACCTTCATTGCCATATCTTCGCTTTTCCTTTGATTTGGAAGCAGAAGATTTTTTTACTGATGTTCTCACGCTGTATGTGGTTGAACAAATACAATCATATTGGTTTAAAAAGGTGTCTAACTTGTCTTTCCCATCCACATAGCCAGCTACATAATTTTCATTAGGCATGTGCCACATATCTTGCAGATGTGTTTTAATAACATCAATTGGATCTGCTGGATTATCATCATTTAACTGACCACCATCCATTTGTATTGATTGTGTCTACCTGTAATTTAAAAGTGACAATCATTTGATGAAATACTTTAGATGCTGAATAGCTCCATTATGCTAATGTATGAAACTACAGGTCAGCTTAGTTAACATTTTGATGGTCCTGGAGCATAGTAAAATATTGGGCCTGGGGGGCAGGCAGAATAACCTGATTTCATATTTTTGTTTTGAGAAAACATACAGAATGATCACAATAAAAACTCCCAATTAGGTGATTACAGAAGGGGCAGATCAAGCAATTTCTCAATGTCTAATGGCTTAAGCAAACTTTGCTGCGCTTTAGTTTTGGAACCAACAAGCAAACAAATCATTTAAACATCTTTTGATGCACTAGCTTAAACATGTAGTGAATAATTATAGGGAAAGTGATTGTCAACTAGAAAGGCTATGCATAAACCCTGAACGACAGCTTGTTAAACTCTGGTTAGTGGCTTAGTGCAGTGCATGGAAAACACAAGTTGTTGCATAAACTGGACTGCATTGTTGTGAATTATTGGGATCAAATTGAGGCACGAATTTCATTGCAGTACATGCAGCCGATTTATAAAGATAATGATTTTGACCGGTGCTTAACATCGTTAAATCTAAACATTGGTTATTAAGCATGTTAAAACATATTTTAGTTTTTACAATTATAAAAATTTGCAAAATTAAAAGAGTGGTTAGTAATAAAAAATTAACCACGTGCAACAAAACATGTTTCACAACAGAACTGGAAAACATGTTAAAACACACATCTAGAAAGCTTTGCAACAAAATACAGCACTTTGACTGTAAACATAAAAAGCATGCTAATCCGTCACGCATGGTCAACCGAGAGACCAGAACATTTGTTTTGTCAACCGTTAACAGCCCAGCTTCTCCTTTCTTTGTCCTTTAGGAACAGGGAGTCGAACCGGAACTGAACCCGAACCCGCGAACCGGTTTGAGCGGTTTATTTCACTACACCTGAACTAAACCCGAACCGTAAATTTCATTTTCTTAAAAACCCAAACCGGAGCTGAACCCTATATTTCGTTTGGCATTGAACCTGAACCGAACCAGTAAAAATGAAGACTCATTTTCTATGTAATACCCACCACAAACGATTTCCGCGACTTGTAAAAAATAGCAGCATTTTAGCTTTCTGACAGAATGAAAAAGATGCGGGACCCGAGGTTTATCAGTTGCCAACTGTCGAAATGGGTGTTCCGGCTACACCAGTTAGCGTTGAAAGAGCATTTTCATGCCTAAAATTTGTCCTCCTCAGGGAGGTAACATGGAGGAGACGGTTAACGAAAATTTGAAATGAACCACTTCTCTTGAAAATGAACTACACGTTTTCCAACTGCAGAAAAATAAAAGATTGTTTCCTGTTTATTTGCGGGTTTATGCAGCGCATAAGTCGGTCAGGTAAATTCAAGGAACTTGAACGTTGGCTTTAGTGGTGGTGCAGTAAAATAGGAACCGGAAAATATTTTTTTCGTAAAACCTAAACCGAATCCGAACCTCTAAAAACAATAATTAGCGAACCCGAACCGATCGAACCTGACCCTTATAACAAGCGGTTCGGCTCCCTGTTTGGAAATCTACAAAACTTGCTATTTTTTTATTTGGGCAATTTGGAGCACCCCAAATTTGCATTTGTACTGAGTTGTATTCAGTAAATTACAACATTAGACCCACAGTAAAATTTTAAATTTAACAACTATGGGAGCTCTACAAACAAAAGCGTCATTTTCAAAACAAGCAAAGCCGCCAGATTAAATGTTAGGTGCCAATCAATGCCATAAACCACCAAATTTTATGAAAAATCCGCCAGTATAAATTTTTGTGCCAACCACTTCGAAAAAGCGCCGCCAAATTGGCAATTAAGCAATACTTTGTGTGTGAAACGTCCATTGTTTCTTGTCACATCACAAAGCATAATTGTAAGTTGGGCTAAATTTCCCCACAAAAGGCGAAATCACGTTGCATGTAAAACGTACGTTCAGAATATATAAGTATATTTACGCCTTATTTTCATTCAATAAGAGAGACTATAAGAGAACTTTTCACGGGCCCTCTAAAATAGCTTTACGAACCCTCAGAGATCCGCGAACCCCACTTTTAAACAAGTGGCCGAACCCAACAAAAAGTAAAAAAACGAATTGAGTTGATACTTGTTTGTTAGCGATACCCGATAGCTGCGCACATTGCATCACCGACCGCCGCGTTTGACGTAAGCACATGAGCTCGGTTCTGCAGACCTTGCGTGGTGGTGACGTAACACAGACAGCTGTCGCGTAATGCCGTTCGCTTGTGAGATATAATGGGGCCTAAACGAGGTTAATGGTTGTATACCGGGCACTGTGCATATCGTTATCAACTTCGTGCTCATGGTTCATGGCAAGAATAGCTTTGGTGTCGATAGGTTGGGCGACATATATAACGGAGAGGGAGATACAAGCAACGGTTAGATGAGGAAAGTAGGAAAAGTGCTGAGCTCAAGAAATAATTTCCAGATTTTCGAATCAGTTAACACGAAGTCGTGTTGTATTTACAGGTCGGCGGGGGCTTGTCATCCTAGGCTTTACAAAGCATGGGAGAGTCTGTCGGTAACGAGATTGTCTTGGAATCGGAGACACCAGGTGACAGCGCCGTAACAGGTGGGGTAAAATAGACGAGGGAATAATTTACTATTCCCTCAAGCAAATACACATTTATGTAATGCGTGAAAACATTGGAAAACTTGCAGCGTTTATCGAAGTAGCATTTTTTATTTTTTATCCTGCAACTTCGTCCCACGAGAAAAAACGAATCAACATGACTGTTATTACTTAGCGTGACAACAAATGAGATGACATCCAAAACCAAATTGTGACATTATTAAATA
Organism: Phallusia fumigata; assembly: GCA_008931825.1. Taxonomy (NCBI): domain Eukaryota; kingdom Metazoa; phylum Chordata; class Ascidiacea; order Phlebobranchia; family Ascidiidae; genus Phallusia; species Phallusia fumigata. The sequence goes on from QXVZ01007205.1 coordinate 24,902, forward strand.
ATTTGCAGTCAAGGAAATGTCACAAACTTATGTTTAGTGATTTGTTCCGATGGGGAATTGGCCTGCTCCAAAGCGGCACTGGCTGACGCGAGCGATTACGTAAGAGCTTTGTTGCAAGGAAACTTTATGGAACGGAATCAGAGCCATGTTAATCTGACCAACGTTCCCCGATGTTTATTACGCAAAGTTTTTGATCTTCATTTTGAAGAAGGATCAAATTCGTAAGTTTTAGTACAATATTAGATTCTTTCAAATCAACAGCGTGTTTTACTTGTGTTGCGACAGAGTCCCAACCGTAGGACAGAAGTAATCGTATGTTTCATACGTGCGTTATGTGAGCCTTAGCGATTCACGCAAAAACAAAATGATTGGTACATGGCGTAGTTTTACAATTATTACGTCCTCTTTTGTTAAACGTCACTGGTGATAAATTTACATGTCGATCAGGCACAAACAGTGTCAACCAACATTTTCCTTTTTCAAAAAAAATCCTCTAGAAATGCCAAATCTGTATTGTTTGCCAACAACTAACGGAAGTTTTAAACCAACCAACTTTTCAATAGGAGGATACAAGCCAGTACTTGTGTATAAAACATATTCTACGTTGCGACAAACGCTGCTGTCATCATCAGGAATGTATCTTCCTATTGAGAATATTTAAAACCGTGAATTGTGTACCCAACCAACCTTTAGTTCTCATTTTTTAGTAAGCCTTGTATTATTTTTTACAACGCAAAAAGGTTTTCGGTGATCAACGACTTTAATGAAGCCTGGGACCTTATGAAGATAGCAGATATGTTTGGCTTTGCTAAAAGTTCAAAAGTGTTGGATAGTTTTATTTGCAACCGACTTGTACCCGCTAATCTCGATGAGGCGTGTGTTTTGGCAAGCACGTATTGCCGTGATGTCATCATGCAATCCGTTACCAGGGAGATTTCGTTGTTAAGGTTCGTTTTTTTCTTTTATTATATCTTTCTAATGAGTAAATGAAATAACTAAAAACAAAAAGCACAGTACATTTACCTTCAAATCCACGAGATTCAGTGTAGTAAAATAGTTCAAAACAAGTTCCAAACGAATGATTGCTTTCAAACGTTTTAAAAGCCCTTTATTCAAATTACAATGCTGCAGATTTTAACACATCCACTAAAAAAACAGTCCTCAGCAAATAAATATAGATGTCAATGTCAATGGGTCCAATCAACCTTTGCAATTTCGTTGCATTGCAATATTCCATATCTTTACACAGAAGCGATTTGGACGTTCAAGACTGCTGGCAATTAAACTGCCCGAAGGAACGCAAAGTTTATTGTAAACTTGCAACAAACTCCCACGCCGATGTATCGAACAACTCAGTCTCCATAAACTCCAATAGCACTTCGGCAACTAAGCAGACCCAGCAATACAAGTTTACACACAAGTTCTACTGTATCTGCGGCTACGCACTTAATCCAATCACCGACTGCCACGTGGTGGATGCAGACGATCTGACGGAGTTTGTCGAGGACGCACCAGAACTGGAAATGCTGGAAAATTACAATTTTGATAGCGACGCTAGTAGTTCCTCAGATTCGGAGGATGCGTCGTTAAGCGAATATATGGACAATATTATGCAGCTGCCGCATCACATTGCGGAATTTCGTTCNTGAAAGATTCACATCCGTTGTAAAGTAAGAAAAAACATTTGCTACGTAGTGTTCTTTCCTCTGTCCGAATATGGCATGAGTTGTGGAGCAATCGACGATGTACTTTATGTTGTTGGTGGACAAACGGTTCGGGTCGATAGTTACAACGTTAAAACGGGAGAATGGAAAAGGTATGATCAACTGATAATACTTTTTTAAATTTATCTTTAAATATCTAGTGTTTGTGTTATTGGACAATTATGATTTTCAGACTTGCAAACATGCACAACAGAAGAGTTGGGGCTTGCGTTACGAATTACAGAGGACGACTGCTGGTATCGGGAGGTTACGACTATAACATCGGTAAGATAACACCATTTGCAACTAACCCAGGTGCGTGTTTAGCTGTGGCGCTCTCGCGGCCAACCTCTCTGCAGAACGGTAATTTAATTTGTTTATTTTTACAGGGACATTCTTCAACACTATAGAAGCTTACGAGAAGGAGACAGACACGTGGTCGATCGTCAGCGCCAGATTACCGCAGCATGCGAGAAGCAGCGGACTGTGTTACGTTTTCGACGTAGAGAGATGACGTCTGTGAAAAGCTTGTTTTCGAACAACGCTGTTATGACTGTAGGTTGTGCGACGCAAAATAGTGAACCCTGATGACTTCTACGAAACTAATATTATTTGTTTTACACCCGTCGCCACCACAACAAATTGAGGTATCAAACGAGCGTTTTATCCAGCGGGCTTTGGTAAAAAGATGGAATCGTGTTTTCGTTACAGTTTCAATTTGCATTATGTTACAAAAACTGCACAAAGTTTGCTTGGGACCTATATACTGACAAAGCTATTCATGATAAAATTTAATCAAGCCGACGTGTCTAAAATGTTCATAAAATACTGTTCTTTTTCGTTCGAGATGGTTTATTCAGAAACAGGTATACGTCAAAAAACCGTATATACAGCACTGGATCAGCGGGACGACTGCTCCAGTCGATGGCTTGGTGCGAATATAAAGCAGGCAAAAAGGCACGCATGTTGTACGGTGTAAGTTGCGACACAATATATGCGAAATAGAATATAGATGTATTGTAGTAAATGCAACGAAGTGGATATACAACTACAGGAGAGTCTGGCAGGGATTTGCGATTAGGCTAGTTGTCACAAAAAAGTGTCACTTTACCTAACAAATTTTAGCAAGGAGTAAAAAGTGACACCCAAATGCGTTTGTGAGTAAACTACAAAATTTTCGACCCACATCTTATTTCAATTAGTTTTTAAAATGGTTTTAGCCTTTAGCGGAATTGTTACATTTGCGAGCACGTAAGGAATGATTGTGGTCAGATATCACCTTCTGTTTGCGTGTACACCTGTCTAGCTTAACGTAACTGACGGATCCCTGAACTTCGGGACAGCTCTTGGTATGTACAAAACAATTTCATCACAGTGACGGCAGTGTTTCGCCAACAAAACCCCTGCTAACCAAAACATTAAGAGGCAAGGGATTTAGCGTTTTATAGTAAATTCATAAACGTTTCACGACAAGTGTGATCCTGCTGGATGGAAAAACTACACTTCACAAAGATTAGCTAGAAGGTGCACTTTGATGCTGCTTTTGATTAAAGGTTTTGACACACCTACCTACTAGCGTAATTTGGCAGGGGTAAAGTATACACACAAACTTAAAAATTGGGATATGTACACAGCAAACACAAACCAAGCCTTAAAATCTGTACAACGCTAACTGTACTACAAAAATCAAAGCTTACATAACTTACAATCTATAAATGTCACTGAAACGCGTTGGAACACGGATAAAAAATAGAAAGGAGCAAAAAATGCAGCAAAAGTCTTTTCTCTCACGGGAATCAAGAGTATTAAGGAATGTCTGCTCGGTGGGCGACGGCACGACAGGCATAAGTGTGCGTGGATGGAACTTTGGCTTTGCGATGAAATGTGATGCAAATCATACTGACGTAGCTGTGGAGCGAGTCGTGGTCGAGTTCACTGAACCGGGAACGCTTAGCTCGCTTCCTACAAGTGAGCGTGTAGGCATTGAGTTGAAACTCTGGGCTCTTCGCGCCGTAGTCTGGAAACACAAAACCATGAGGGTTCGGTAAGGTTCATAGTTATTGATTTCATTCTTAGAAACACAAGACACAGACTTCAAGAGTAGCTTAATTCAATATTTAAAACATAACTGTCGTAGAACTTGTATGTGATGAATACATAGTATTGCAACCCTTTGGACAATCGCTGTTGTAATCATCACTGTACAATCACGAGAAGCTTAAGCAATACAATGTATTCACTCTACACAAGTTTTCTGGCAGTTATGTTTGAGATTTTATTCTGTTTACACATACAGCTTTACATAAAACGGACATGCACAATACACAACAACAACATTCTTTCGGTAAGCCCGCGAGTTTCGGTCTTTCCAAATAAAGCAAGGAATAATTTCTTTCTGTCCATTACACTATGATTGCACGCGAGACGTATGTTCCACATGACACTTAGCCGAATTTGAAGCTTNCTACACAAGTTTTCTGGCAGTTATGTTTGAGATTTTATTCTGTTTACACATACAGCTTTACATAAAACGGACATGCACAATACACAACAACAACATTCTTTCGGTAAGCCCGCGAGTTTCGGCCTTCCCAAATAAAGCAAGGAATAATTTCTTTCTGTCCATTACACTATGATTGCACGCGAGACGTATGTTCCACATGACACTTAGCCGAATTTGAAGCTTTGCGGTCATTTATGATGTACGAAATTCTCGCAAAGCTGGCATTATGTCGTTTTTGGTTGAAGTAGTTAGAGATAATTCCGGATACTGGAAACGCATGTTACATGTCGACCATTGTTCAAGTGCTTTGGGTCAAAACATGTGGCAGTGTAGCGCGTTTTCTATAAGCTGTTAGTCACGAGAAGCTTTGCATTTCCTTTGGGTATTCTAAATTTAAATTCTCAGTACTCGCTTTGTGCCGCCGCATAATTTCAGCCCAAGATAGCAACCCGTCATTAAACCAATAGATAACCGACAGCGAAAAGTTTACGTCATGCGGTCGAGATTTTTTCAAGCTCATTGGAATATTAGCAAAAATTATCTCCGAATCAAGTTGGAGGATAAAGATATCCGTACAGTTATTGCTTGCGGAGGTGCCACTTACACACCCAATTATGTACGTTGTCCCACAAAATCGTTTCCAACGTGGTGTGGGCGAAACAGCTTGTTTATTTGTTTGCGCCATATCACGGTTATTTGGATTTAAGAGGGGTAATTTACACGTGGGTGTTCCAGGTAATTTGATTATCACACTCCATGAGCATTTAGGTGCTGCTGTTGCTCACTTAAGCCCAAATTGGGTTTTGTTTTGCCCCATGTGAGCCATGAAAAGTTGGTGATTTTATGGAAACTTGATGTTTGAGTCCGTATGGTTTTATCACAACTTGCAATTTGTGGAAACGTATTTTGTCTTTGGGGTATTTTAGGGCTTAGATTTAGTTCTCTTATTTACTGACCAAATTTACTGATGTTCATCTTAATGTGCATTACATTTTTTTGGACTTTTGTACGCAAACGGCCTATTTTTGATCTACGCACTTCCCGACAACGCTTGTACCTATAGCGCTGCATTTTGGCCACCAGCAAAGCATGCAATGAAAAGTTACGAGTTTAACAAGTACCGTTTTGTTCCACCTTTCTCGCTGCTCCCGCACACGGTATTTCCCGGTTCGACTCCGGTACAACGCGTAGATGATGACAACCGTCAGGAAAAGGATAAGGATAATGGACCCTAGTACTGCCACCGCTATTATGTAGGAAGGCACACCAGCTTAACAACAAAAGAC
>QXVZ01007209.1:0-10621 GCA_008931825.1 Phallusia fumigata
TGGAATGTTATCAGTAACACTGCCATAAGCTGCGATTCTTCATAGGCAAAAAATGGATTTGCACGGAATTATATGGAGTAAAACAGGTTTCTGTTAAAAAATTTTCTCCCAATTGTAAGGTATAGAGCTGCTTTTTTGTGAACACATTTTTTTCTGACACTCAAATACAACTTAAAATAAATAGGAAATGATTGGGTATTTGGCACAGAAAACTTTTACTGTATAATTAAATAGCGAAAAATCACAATATTTTGCTAGATTAGAACGCTAATGTATAAGATTTGACCGGACAAGATTTCTGTCACTAAAGAGTATCGCGCATATTCGGGCGAAGTTTTATATTTACCTGCATGTATTTTGGAAAATTCCCACCAGCTGTAGGGGCGTCCAACCCTGCCCGCATATAACCGAAGACTTTCTTCGTAAAGGGAACTGTCTGTAGGCGGAAGTTCAGTTTTCGGCTTTCCCTGGCAATTGTCGGATGAGTGAAAGGATCGGTGACAAACGTAAAATGTTGTCCACCTAAGTGATGTCAAACGTCCGATAGTTTACATTATTAGCTTCATCGTGTCAAATTAACTGCTTGAAATACAATAGGCAAACAAAAAAAATTAATATACATCAACGTATTTGGAACAAAACTTCCACTAATCAAAAGCAAATTAGCATTCATCTGCTTACCCATAAATACGGTAAATATTGGTCCATACTTTTTTGCACAGTTTTTAAGAAAAGTTAGCGGATGTTTTTGGTAATTCAGTCCTTGTCCTGTAAAACATAGTCAATGTTATATGAGAAAAATTTGCAATCACGAAAGTATCAGTAAATAAGAGTATCAGTAACAGCACAAATATCAGTAGCAGCATAACCAAGTGTAGTCGGATAATGTAAATTTTCAGATTTGGCTTGTGCTTTGCAATGCACATGAAGCCCAACGCACATGCTACGATAATAATTTAGTCGCCTGGTACATGCATCATTGGGTTTTCGCTAGCACACAGGCCCTGGTCCGAAAGGTTATTAGGTCTTACCTAGCCATGGTATCCAGTAAGGAACTATTGGAGGCTCGGACGACTTGTTATGTCTTCTTAAAATGATCCATAAAAAATATCCGCCAAAAATGAGCATTAAAACCGTTGTAATAAGAGACAACATTTTGATTTAATACTGAGCTACCACTAATGGTTATCATGTAACAAAAGAAAGGGATTAACTTTGAACACCTCAATTGTGAAAGAGAAATAATAAAGTAAAGAAAAAAGGAGAAAAAGAAAGATAACAAAAAAGAGAGAACACAAGCAAACCGATTGTGACCGGCGTTATGCTTTTCAATGGAAGTAACTTTTTCCAATAGCATCTGTTGACAACTATCTGTCAGCAATTACCATTCTCACGTAGTTTCTTCCTGCAAAAAGCTGTTTTCATCTAAGGCTACACTGCTTTCTGTTAGTTTACACCACAGAACTTCAGGTATCTTAGTAATTCGATTTGGTCTTATCTTATCCTTACATCAAAACATTAATAACCGCCACGCACCATTCCACGGGCTTTTTACAAGAGCAGTCATTGATAGTAAGTGCGGTCACCACAAATGACCAACACGTTGTGGCAGTTTTCAAGGTCACATGTGCAAACAAACCTTAACAGATAGCTGTGTGTTCCAGACAAACATACGTTTGATCGAAAATTGTCAATGTTTCCTATAAACTCATAACGTACATCACATCTAAACATCAATACCTGGAAACTGCACTGTAGCTTTGACGTTTGTCATAGCAAAGGGTTTCCATTGCCACATTTATCCTTGACCTCACATATTTTTATCAACCGTACCCTTAGTGCAGTTATTTAGGTGCAAACTAACCTGCTGTAACTTGACAACTGTACAAACACACACTGCGCGCCGGTGATTTGAAATTTGTTCGATGGCAACAAAAATGTTGCGCTCCGGTGGCTTAGGGCGCACGTTTTCTGCAGCTACTTGCCGGGGGAAGAGTTCAATCCAAACCGCGGTTTGGTGCTACCTTGCTTTGATAAAAAGCTCTTCGAATGAAATAAACGCTTCTAATCTCATTTCGACAAAAACAAGCTGACTTTTATATTTCCCTTAACCTATCAAAGGTGCGAATTGTTTTTTTTGTTGTAAACATGGTAATTAATGATGGTAAAGCTCAGTGGTACATAAGTACCTCACAATTTATAGTCTTTGAAATAAACTACATCATATTAATACTTCGGCAAATGCTTTTACCAAAATCAGATAAACTATGTTTCTTGTTTTGTTAAGTTTTGTGCACATTGTGCACAAATGCTGGTATATGTTGATACAATGTCGATTCAAACGCAGGCACAAGTGTAAATATGTATGCTATTGGCGTGCCGACATAATTTGTTTCCATTGATTGAGTTAAGGGCGAACTAAATAGCATCCTAAATGTAAAAAGCGTTTGTCCTACGCGCACATAGCTAAAGTTTTATACTTTGAACACTGCAGAGTTATAGGAATGTCGATCGTTTGCCTCCTTTGGCCTCCTGTTGGCTGTGTGCTCACCTAACTAGGTTTATTTGCAGGCCCGTCATTATACTACAGGAATAGAGTTAAGGTTTTAGGACATCGAGATCATTAAATCGTCAATTCATTTGATTCTGTTTTAATAGACGCTTTGTAAACCTTAAGAAGTATATTACAGGGATTTTGGATCTTTAACGTAACCACAGAGTTCCGACCTTCAAAGTCGTTTTTTTCGGTAGATCGAATCAGGGCGGATCCCGAGTACATGGTTCAAAATTAGGTCTGAGTGTAGGTCGTGCGTATTTTATTATTCGGTCAAATGGTTGTTGTAAATTAACAGCGCAAGCTTGCTGAAAACTTTTTGTGTTTGAGTAATACACTGCAATAAACTGTATCGCGGTATGTTGCCGTTGAGGTGTTTAACAAACACTTTAACTTTGTTAACAAAGTATAGACGTAACTGAATTGTCTTGTTCTTTGACATGTCTTCGTTAGTAATCTGTGTTGGGTTTGTATCCAACCAAACCTCAAGGTTCCGGTGAGTTTATTAGAACCGTCCTTGACAACTTTTCTCCTGGCTGCATGCGACCAACACTAAACTTGAGAGCAGAACTAGCTTTGGCGCGGTCAAAATCCTAAAGACGCCTTTCTACAACATGTGGCTGTGGTACATTTACCGCACTGAACTACAAGAAACGAAGGTTAGTCCTTTTATTGCAAGAAGGCCGGTCAAAGGCACTTTGCAAGTAGTACGTTGCATGGTCAATAACTACTGGTAGTNTGTCGATCGTTTGCCTCCTTTGGCCTCCTGTCGGCTGTGTGCTCACCTAACTAGGTTTATTTGCAGGCCCGTCATTATATTACAGGAATAGAGTTATAGTTTTAGGACATCGAGATCATTAAATCGTCAATTCATTTGATTCTGTTTTAATAGACGCAATGTAAACCTTTAGAAGTATATTACAGGGATTTTGGATCTTTAACGTAACCACAGAGTTCCGACCTTCAAAGTCGTTTTTTTTTCGGTAGATCGAATCAGGGCGGATCCCGAGTACATGGTTCAAAATTAGGTCTGAGTGTAGGTCGTGCGTATTTTATTATTCGGTCAAGCGGTTGTTGTAAATTAACAGCGCAAGCTTGCTGAAAACTTTTTGTGTTCGAGTAATATACTGCAATAAACTGTACCGCGGTATGTTGCCGTTGAGGTGTTTAGCAAACACTTTAACTTTGTTAACAAGGTATAGACGTAACTCAATCGTCTTGTTCTTTGACATGTCTTCGTAGTAATCTATGTTGCGTTCGTATCCAACCAAACCTCAAGGTTCCGGTGAGTTTGTTAGAACCATCCTTGACAACTTTTCTCCGAGCTGCATGCGACCAACACTAAACTTGATAGCAGGACTAACTTCGGCGCGGTCAAAATCCTAAAGACGCCTTTCTACAACATGTGGCTGTGGTAGATCACAACATGTGGCTGTGCACTGAACTGCAAGAGGCGAAGGTTAGTCCTTTTATTGCAAGAAGACCGGTCAAAGGCACTTTGCAAGTAGTACGTTGCATGGTCAATAACTGCTGGTAGCTTCGGGATGATAAATTCTTCTCCGACTTGCTGGATTACTATCGGAAACAGAATTCGATGATTAAACTCATTTTTTGCAAAATCCACGCTGATGACGCGCTACGTTACGTCACGGTGCACCACGTGATCGGGTACTTTTGAGGCGTCGAACTTAGCAACAAAGTGCAAACGAAACATTAACAACGCAACAAAGGAACCGTGAAGTAACTTCAGGAGAAAGCCCACAACACTCGAATGAAAAGCAAAAATGAAAATCCAAATAGAAATTAGTTTGTTGTTCAAACAAAGCACCATAAACTTCGAAAACTCACTTAATGCGAAAAGGTTGGAGCTAATGTTAACTTGTATCAGCTTCTGCTTTTGAGGTGTCGAGACTAATAAGTATGCTTACAAAAAAAAAAAACAAATTGTAGCATAGAGTGGGTAATGCATTAAATATTGAGATTCAATACTGAATACATTGAGACGAGCGAAATAATACGTCAAAATGCTATCTATTGCATACGCCGGGACCAAGCACTATTTTCCAACGTATACGAACACCGCACAGAACAAAAAAGTCCGAAAAAATTGCTTTTTCTAGCTGCACCTGTATTCGCTAAGTATTTAATGAACGTCCGTGGCTTTAAGACACCAAAGCGTATATTCCACAAAGCACAACAAACAGGTGTTTACAGTGAACAGATCTACAACAGTAGGCGTCTGTAGTAACTGTTTGCATAACGCTCGTGGTGTGCAGAAATGAAGCCTAATGGTAAAGGAATGGTACAACGTTGTTTGCTGTTTGAAGAGACGAAAAAATGGGCAAATGAAGTAACGAGAAAGATAGCCAAGTGCCAAGGTGTAAAACTTAACCACGTTCAGCAACGGTACGACTCTTGAAACCCTATAAATAATCGTACCACCTGCGTTTATGGTACGTCTTGGAAATGAAATCGCTCACAAGCTAATGGGGATTCAAGGTACAAAAGCTTACGTAAATGTATAGTAATAAATATGTTAGTATTGTTTTCAGAGGTTATAGTAATCTGATACAAGTTCCCCCATTCCCGACTGTACCGTACAAGTACCAGAATCTATTGCAGAGCGCACAGCAGTAACACAAACCTTATTTGTCCACATAAAACATGGCATACTCGGGTACCAGGAATTAACGATAAAGTGCGTGTAACGCGGACATTCTGAAATGTCTAACATACCACAGTATAAAGTAGTAGCATCGCCCCCCGTGCGTTCACGATCGCTCACAGGAACTCAGCGGTTAACAGTGGCAAAATTTTCCTTAAAGTACTGCGCAATGTTGTCGTCACTTGGCACAATGACATCAGACGTGGCAGTGGCCTTGAACGTCTTGGCGGTGTGCCAGAAACCTGTGTGCGTCACGGTTTCCATGGCGACAGTCATCATGTTGAACACAATCCTCCAAACGCGTACGAAAACGTCACGTGACAAGCCCAGGTGCCACGAAAAGGGGCCCAGGTTGTACTTAAAGACGCTCTGCGTGCCGACGTGGTTAATAGGTTTAATATTTCTTTGGCCGCGGCCCAGTTTTGTCCTCAAAATAGCTGAGATGTAGACGTCTTCCAGGTGGAAGCCGGAGCGATTCGTCATCTCCGCCATCCGGTAGAGGTCGCTGAGAAGCGGTTTGGCGAGGACGCTCATGCCACCGTGGCAGAAGGGAGGATAGAACTTGTTAGGAAACAGGTCGGTGGCGATTGCGTACTTCGATGCACCCCTGCGTATGAAAAGTACGGTTGGTCAACGTACAATAAGTAATCGGTCCAAAGCAACAGCCGTGTCAAATAAACCATGTTTCAGTAACAATGTTTAGAGTAAAGTTAGACAAACCATGGAAAATCCAAAATGATGTGGTAAAGCTTCAAAATTCCGAATTCTTACAGCTTGCATTTTCTATCGTTACTCGGAATGGTTGGTGCCTATTTACTGTTTTATTCGTAATACGTGTTTTGGGAGAAAAGTTTGCTTTTTGAGAACTTAACAACTCAGCTTCTAATACAGTTACTGAAAAACATTTCTCAAGGCCCAATTCAGTCTGGGCGTTCCATTAGGGCACAATTTAAGGCAGTGAAACGAAGGATAGAATCTAATGCAAATATTTGCACAGTTCGAACTAACCTAATGCCCACGTCGCCTTTTTCAATGGGTATACGACGCGTTATCATCACTTTTCACCGCATATCTGTCACGAAAATGGCGTGTATTGCTCTTTTTAAAGAGTAATATGTACAAAACTAGCACCCTCAACTGGTGAGTGGTAAAGGAGAAAAAGAAATGTTGCGTAACAAAATAAATGTTGACATACAATTCGGCAGCATCCTCAGATCTGACGCATAGTAAAGCTTTTAACATGTTTCGTTCGGAAACGATTTGACCGCAAAAACGTGAAAAGCTATGTAAAGTCTGGGTCTGCGTCCAAACCAGCCAGTGCGTGAACGCTTACACTCGTTTGGATAAATGGGATAAACTATTAAAAAACAACATTGTTTTGTAAATTTGGAATTCTAACACCAATTACCTTGTTTTTATAAAGGCTGCTTTGCGTTTTAAAGCGGGTTTCCTGAGAAAGTTTGGGAAGGATCTAAAACCTGAAATGCACTACCCCCAGAAATGTACTTTTTCAACAGCAACACGTATTTACAGTAAACGCGCGCTAGAATCTGCTGATCATGTTTGGCTAAGATAAGACTGATTCACAGTCACAGGTTTGCTAACCAAAGTCCACAAAAACCGTTTACTGCAGATATGTGCTTCCGAAAAGCCGTCTAAATGGATCCATCGATTGTGACCTTAATCTTTTTGCGCCTCATAACGTTTTAACGTTGCACAGCTATTTCCGGCCTGGTGCCTGATTTAGTGTTGTTGTGTCGATATGTTTTCTTTCACCAAGCGAAATAAACTCAACTCAACTCAAATAGGTGACCAAATGTCACGAGTGCCGAATGTAATTGGTGGTGAATTTATGAAGGCGTGACATTATCTACGTTACATCGACGCCCGACAACGTCCCTTTGTAAGTTGAAACGCAAAAGCAACGCCTTACCATACTGAAACGCATGGTGGCAGTTTATCAAGGTTGTTCAGTGCTCACATGTGAACAACAAAACCTGCTGGCTCCTTGTTGACACTGCTATTATCACTTGGGTCCGAGTCAGCCAATGCAGTGCCAGTATGTGGACTAGCAAGCTTTAAGTCAACACTTTATACCTCCGTACCGTATGTTACAAGGTAAACATAGTCCATCGAAACGACCTTGAGTTGACATGCTTTTGGCGTGATGTCTTTGTACGGAGCGCTTTACACACTGGTTCGCACAACCTAATGTGATGTTTAGACTAAGTCTGTTAAAATGATTTGACAACTGTTGAAATTAATGGTATCTTAAAGATTTTTTGGAAAATTTAGGTTCTAAAATCCGACGTTTAGACCTCCTATGCAGGTGGCGTGAGCCAGGGCAATAAATCAAACACATAAAGTACACACGTCAAATGCGAAAAATGGCGCCGCCACCAGACAGGGTATGGTCCTATGGAGCATCTGATAACTTAATGCGAGGATTGTGTACTAGTTTACGTTACTGGACTGCTGAATCCTTGTCATTTTGTAGACGCTCTCCGATAAACACCTCAGTGATTACACAAACTGCATGTGTCAAAGTTTGTACGTGGTAAGCTATTGGCGAACTTAACCTGATATTACAAACGGAAACATACCAACGTGGTTAATGATTGCTTCATGACAAGTCGATGGTTTAACAGCAATTATTTATACGGCCAAATTTGCCACCTGATACCAAGTGTTCGGTACACGTATTGTTTCTACATTTTTATAGCCAAAGTTTGTTTAATTCCAGGCCCTAGTCGATAGGAATTTGGGTTTTGCCCTCCGCATCGACGATTCAAGTTCTAGAGGAGCCCAACGGCACGTAATAAAGTATTAATAAACACAAAATGGCCCTACTGAATAGACACTTATTATCCTATTCGTCTTTACAAAGCCAACTTGGTAAAAGGAAGGCTTTAAAAAAGATCAAGTTCAGTTTTTGACTAAATTTTCTATTCGGACGATGCCAACATGTAACAATTATTAACAGATTTGTGCATCACGTTTCAAAGTTAACACAAGGGTTGATTTAAGTTAGTAACATGGCAGTAACGCGACTGATAGAATTATTTCCCAGCATCCCAGGTTAATTTGTGGGATTTCGCAAACCAAAAGACTACCCTCACCCCGTACTGGGTAAAATTGCAAAATCATAAGTTCGCATGTGTCCTATCAATGGGCTCTAATCCGCTGTAAATAATTTATACCTTTGTCTATGTTATCACGTGTAATTTCTGGCATTGAAACGAAGCACAACAACCGCTTTAGGAAAACTATTATCAATTGCTGGCTTCAAAATTACTGGTCGCAGTCAATGAGGTCGTTAAAGGGAGGGAGATGACCATACTTCCTATCTCGGCATCAACATATCCAAGAAAATTTAGAATACTAAGAGCACAGGACGCGCAATTTTTTTACGTCTTTATTGTGTTAGACACGTTGTTACTTAAACGTCATGTCCCTTTTCCGGCCACTGAACCACGGATTGATTGTGTATGCTGTTTAATTGGCCAATTGTTTGCCCTATAGACCATACTTGAACGATACGCAAACTGCTGGGCCGCATTTCGTCTTAGAGACACAGTCCTATTTCGCTACCTTTTAATGGCAACAGTCAGGGTAAAAGCTATATAGGGGGACCCCGCACACACAAACACTTGGAGTGTAAGGTTGCTTTTTGTTGATTAAACATAACGTCCAATTTCAAGATTTAAAATATCTGGTCGCTGTAACGAACTTTTTCAGATACGTGGCAAAACACAATGAAAAGTTAATTCGAACGAATTCGGCGCGTATCTGTTGTTACTGTTACAACCGCATTTGCTCCAAGTTTGTTACACGTTGGGAATACAAATATCGGTTTTAATGAGTCTCATCATTCAAATACAAGCGAGTACTTGTGTGTGAAACATTTTCTACGTTTTGACAAACGATGATGACAACAGCGCACATGTACTGCCCTGCATTTTCTTGCTAATACACGTTGACTGCTAAGCAACCACGAGTCGCAGCGTAAAGCATACACGGTATATGGCCCAACTAACTGTACTCATTTCGTTTCCTGCCAAGTAACGCAAAGAGTATCCGTGACGTTGCCACACGATTTTTAACACATTTATGGGCAGTGCGACAGAAATTCAAAATATGCCTGAGGTCAAATGTATAGGCTGATATACTAGACAGCTGAGCTCACTTTTAAGTCTGCGACCCCTATTTTAATAAATTTTCCGCACCATACTCGCGTTTAACAGATAAACTGTTGAAAACATACGCGATGTTTAAATGTTGTTAAAGGTACTGCATTTCCAACTTAATAAATAGAAACCTCTGCACTTTTATAGCATGAAAAACCGCTATGGTAACGAAACAAACGAAAAATGCGTCACAAGCATGAGGCATTCATTTCTCGCTGAACGCATTTTTTTCGATAGACGATCTGTAGTTAAAAGTTTGTTTTTTGTTTTCTTCGGCATTCTCGTGCCGAAAGTCAGAAAAAGAATAGTTTATGTAGGTGCAACACCTAATGGTAAAACAGTGTACTCGCTACACCCCAAAAAGTGGCAACCCGCGCTTTGGGAAGCAATGAATTGGGTAAGAAATTCTGGTAGGAAAATCAATGACTTGTGAGGAATTTACTTCAAACCTAAAAATTGTCGTGGACCTAAAAATGAAATGAAAAACGTATTTACCTTATGGGGTGGGCGAGGGGATTGTAAATGAATCCGCAGTATATCATCTCGCTCGTGAGAAAGGCTTTGCGGTTGGACATAAAGTAATCGAACGTCCGTGGAAGGTTAATCATGCAGTCGTCGTCCGTAAAGCCATAAAAGTCGCTGATGTTGGGTTTTCCGTAATGGACCCACTGATATCCCGACAGCACCTTGTCTGGCAATTCACGGTAACCGTCGCCTACGTCACTCTGCAGAATGTCCCCGTGTTTTTCGTTCTCAGCCGTAATTNGCTAAGATAAGACTGATTCACAGTCACAGGATTGCTAGCCAAAGTCCACAAAAACCGTTTACTGCAGAGATGTGCTTCCGAAAAGCCGTCTAAATGGATCCACCGCTTGTGACCTTAACCTTTTTGCGCCTCATAACGTTTCAACGTTGCACAGCTATTTCCGGCCTGGTGCCTGATTTAGTGTTGTTGTGTCGATATGTTTTCTTTCACCAAGCGAAATAAACTCAACTCAACTCAAATAGGTGACCAAATGTCACGAGTGCCGAATGTAATTGGTGGTGAATTTATGACGGCGTGACATTATCTACGTTACATCGACGCCCGACAACGTCCCTTTGTAAGTTGAAACGCAAAAGCAACGCCTTACCATACTGAAACGCATGGTGGCAGTTTATCAAGGTTGTTCAGTGCTCACATGTGAACAACAAAACCTGCTGGCTCCTTGTTGA
>QXVZ01007213.1:0-12007 GCA_008931825.1 Phallusia fumigata
GAAGCTTTAATTGTGAAAAAGTGCATGTTATGAGTTGTATTAGTAACTAACGCAACTCTGTGCGTACATAACTTTTTTTTTTTTATTTGTTGCATCGGTTAAAAACTGTTATTAATTAAACATCATTTTCTTTTCAGTTATAATGCAGACCAATTAATAACAACTATAATTAAAGTAAAGTAAAAGCAATGCAACATTATTTATTTTTTGAGGAAAATTCCTGGTAATCTTGGTTGTCAACAATAAATGCTGATTTTTTAAGTTTTTCCTTTAAAATTGTTTCTGTTTGCAATTGCTGTGACATGTTGTTTTGTCAAGTGTTTAAATGTTTGTCACAATGACACAAACATGAGTAGCAATGGTCCTGGAATGGAACATTTACAACCAACATGATTTTATTTCGGTTGTTTAAAAAATGAAACCATCTTGGCTTTAATTGCAAGGATGTATTTGCAGCAAAATATAAATTTTTGTGTCCACAAAAAAGAAACATCTTTGCCAAAAAAATCAAACCAAAAATTTTGCCTAAAATCAAACAGATACCATGTTTTAGTTCTGAATGACATGTTTCATTGCATCTGTCCAGCCATCTTACAAATAGCACTGTAAGAAACTTTTCGGATAAATCAAAGGTCACCTCGAGACTGTCCAGTCTGTGGTCTTCCAGATTGGGAACTTGCCTTCACTTTTTCTTTCTCGTCTTTTTTTCTGGGTCCTTCTTTTGAACTTTTAGTGTCTTCAAATGAAAAAGCATTTTTATGTTGCCAAAAACAATTGCCCAAAATCATCAAAGATTTTTGGCCATTACATGACTTAATAGTACCTGATAACTGTGTAACAGTTGATTATTAAACCAGCCATAAAACAACACCTTCTCTTTTATAAAATGCAAGTAGAAGTAGTGTCATAATTTAGCATGTTTAGAATATTTGAACAGATTAATTAGATTAGTTAAAAATGTAACATTCTATGTAGCAGCACCACGAAAGTAAGTGGGCTCAATTTATTTTTTCAATAGTTTGTGGTTCAAATGCTAATTAGTTTGTGGATTTTACACTGGCTATTAACATCCCAAATCTCCTTGTAGCCGTACATTTTTTTCACAGTTCTTGTTTCTGTACCTTTATCTGGTATTAGTTGATTAGCGTCCATGGTTTCTTGTTCGCTTGGCTTCTGTTGATCTTTTTGGGGCTGGGAGAGTCTGTTCAACAGGTTTATTAAAGCAAAAATGCAATGATAACAACAAATTGAATTCTACCAACCCAGAATTTGTGGTGGTGTCAACAGGAAGTTTCCATTCAGGTAACATACCAAGCAGCAAGTTCCATATTTTATCTTTGTTAGTTTTCCTGTTCATAAAAACCATTTTTTGGTGAAGAAAACAACAAAACAATTCAGTTTAGAACTGCATTGCAAACTAAAAGGATTTATTGCCTAATTGAAAAGGATATTTTTACTAGTGATGTACTGAAGCTTTGGTTTGCCAAATTTATTCCGCAGAATCAGCGATTTTGACTAAGATTCGGTTTTAGCCGAATAGTTGTTGAGATTCGGCTGAAACCACATTTTTACGCACACAGAAAATAACAGTCTGAAACATCAACAATAGTGTCCCGGCCTTATTATTATTTGTCATCACCTAAACTGATGTTTGTTTTTAAGGCAAAAAAATGTGTCTTTTCTGCCTAATTACGTACCGCATTACCTCACCAAAGCGGTATAACTAATAAATCTAACAACAAAATTATGTATGATTTAGTTGCGTAAAAATAAAACTGCCAGACAGGGTATTTTTATGATACTGCTGTTTTTGGTATAAGTTAAAGCATTCTCATCTTTGCCTACTCTCGGCAAGAGATCGGTAATTCATTTGGAGGCTGGCAAAGACGGCCGAGGCAATATTAAAACCCAAAGAACTAAGGTGCATTAGTGCAGAAATCGTCCTGAACCACGAGTGCTTAATACAGACGATTCCAGTTTCGGATAAACTATAATAGGGCTGAAGCTTGCAGCACACTCAAATCAGTCTGTGTATTTCTTATTGCGAGTAAAAAAATCGATTTCGCCAAAGAAATGGCATCATCAGTTCTTATTCAAATAGAATCTAAGATAGAACTAAGATAAAAAGGGACAGTTCTAGCAACATTTTACTAATAATTAACAATTTGAAAAAAATTCCTAAAACACCTACTGTATTGGCAAAGTCTCTGGAATCCATCCAGTTAGACNGAAGAACAACACCCACTTGCAAATACAATGCACAGCAAAAACTAATTTTGGACACACTTCATTTGGGCATCATTAATTCAGAATCATAACATCTTACCATCCAAAATAATCTCACAACATATTTTCCAAACTGATTGTATAATGGAATGTGACCCTTTCCAGTTTTGCACAGAGAGTATATTAGTTCCCACGGTTTCCAAGATTTGTCCTGTTGATCTGTGGTGGGGCTACAAAATAATGTTACAACATCTAAAAACGAATATTTTAGTTTCTGTTGTTGGCTGCCTGTTACTAAATCAACAGGCAATCACTACATTTGTAACCTGTATACAACACTATTAGTTTCTTATGGATGTTTAAGGTTTTGGTCCTTGTATTGTTGGATGGTGAAAATATAACATTTCCAGGTATTGCAATGCAAACTTGATGTTTTTAAATTTTTCACTTTATTAATTAGTGTATACCCATAATGGCTGTGGCCTTCAGTGAGGAGTTAGAGCGGTGACCAAACTTTTTTTAACGAGGGTCAATTTCATTGAGGTGAAGACACCCGCTGGCCAGCGTTTTCGAAGTTTTTGACCATAAAATTAGCTCGCAAATACACAAATGCACAACGATCTTATCAGTCCTATGGGATCTATGTGGTGTTAGTACCATGTACACTTTCTTCTTGTTGGTAAATAAATTTTCATGAAAAGCTTTTAAAACCACTGTCACAGACCACATGAAATGCCGCTTCTGGCTGCACTTTGGACACCCTGAGTTAGAGAAACAACTGTTTAAGTCCTAACTGCTCCAAAGATACCCTTTCCCCTTATGGCCTTAACCATAACCACCCCTGTTGAAGAATAGTCAACAAAACCACATACACTGACCTCGAATTAGATGGATGTGGTAAGGAACAGAAATTCTGTGCCATAATCAGCTGGCTTATAATATTTCTTGTGATCTAAAAAATTGATTCTAAGAGTTGGCTACTTTTGTATAGTGTTTAATGGTTGTTGTGAACTTGTAATTATCAAGTACTGGAACACATTTAGCTGCGCATTAATTAAAACTAGCATTTTTTCTGGTATAGATAACAACATTTTATAGTTCTGATGCAGTCAATTGGCAGTTTTTCTATTTATTACAAAACTATGCATAACTATCACTGTCACCAGGCTTTTTATTCATAAAAGGTGTCAATTCAAAGTAAAAATTTGTACATTGATACAGCAAAGCTCAAACTATCTAAGGTATAAACATGTTTCTTACTGAACAATGCAAAAGGTGTTCATTGCAGCTGATGAGATCAAATTGTTCATTTTCCATTACAGATGGCATAACATCCTCAAGAAAATCCTACAAAAATAATGATAAATACTTGAAACGGTTTGGTGGATAGTTTACTGTCTCACATAATTAGGGCCTAATGGGTTTAATACCTATGTAGGTTTGAAGACAATTGTATTTTTAACTACTTTAGACATACTTATTTCAAATTATTTTATTTTATTGCATACACATAATACAAAAATAGTATATGCAAAAATATTGTGTGCATCTTGAATTCAAACTCAACCATTGTACCCAAATAAAGGTGCATTCCTACACAGGTTCTTTGTTTTTATTGCATTGCACCTTTTCAATAGCTTAATACATTTTTTTAAGAGGTCATGACAAAACAGCGGTTAACAGTCAAACCGTGATCAGATACTACAGAACATTAAAGATCTAAATAAAACATATTTATTTCGTCATCACCTCCATTGACATTTTAACAAAGGTGTATAATTTGAATTGCTGGTTACATTTTACTAATTGTGAGCCTCGGACAAAACTATGCACATTGTGCATTTTCTTAACAGGTTTTCTAGGTGCCCACATTTAAAGTAGATAGAAATCATGACTTATTAAGTTTAGCTGTTTGATGGCTTCAGTTAAACAAACTATGCTACAGCTTCTACTGCAAGTAAACAACTAGAAGAATGACATTAACCATATTGCCATTCCATGTAGACTACAACATTTAACAAAGCAGTGGGATTTATCTTAAAATAATCCATTTACTCTTGGCTAAATGTGTAATCAAATGTCAAGCATTTCTAACGACTCCCCTGTTCCTATTGTTCCAGTTACACAAGCCAAAGATATTTTTCAATCGCGGTTGCCAAACCAAATACATAGATATTTAATTTAATATAAATGCATGAGGTCCTATAAATTAGTATCATTGGCTGCAGGTTGTGCACCCCTGATATAAACCAAAAAAGGACATGCATTTACTACATTTTGTTACATTGGACTAATGGTTACCAATGCTTTTTACGACATAACTGTTTTTGCAGGCAGAAACACATTAGCACCAACACATGCAATGCTGTAGAATAATTGTAGGCCCTGTTGAATTGTTGCACAGAATAGTAGCAGATGGTGCAACAGATTCTCTAAAACATTAAAAAAATTCCTTTTTTTGTTTAATGTTTGTGTCTTTGGGTATTTTTTGCAATTTGAAAAATGGACAGATCATGCAACAAATTACCTGTGGCCTTTTCCAATTACAAACTTTGAGTGCTGATGACATTTCAATTTTTCCTTCAGGATCATCAAAAAACTGCAAACTTGGACTTTTTCCCTTGTCCTTGGGTTTGAGTGAACCATCCTAACAAATAATATATATGATGAAGTGTTTGGTTGTAAACACATAAAACCTATTTGTGTAAATCAACTGCAAGTGCCATCAGGATTAAACAATGGCAATAGGAACACATTGTGTTCCTAATAAATATGTTCCTAGCTTTAGTTTAAATACGTTTTCACCATTGGAAGTAAATTATTTAAATCAGAGCTTCCCAAACTAGGGTACACCAATTTCCCACCAAGTTTTGCATGAGTAAAATAAATATTCGATTTTGCTTTCTAGTAGGAATCTTCCAACAAATAATATGTTATAGCCCGTTTTTTTTCCTTAACAATATGGGTCACAACAAAATTTTCGAAATCAAAAGGTGTTGCAGACCAAAATACTTTGGGAAACCCCAGTGTAGACAACTGCTTTTACCAAAAGTCAAGACGCTGTAACCAGTTTTCATTCAATGATTTTATTTTTTGGATGAATCCTAGCTTTTTTCGCATTTGATATAATGATATAATTATTTTATTTTACACACCCATTTTTCAGAATTTATGTCCACTTCATTAAATTCAGGCCATAAAGGGTAGGATCTTGCTTTAGCCTTGCTGTCCATAGACGCCACACTTCCAACAACGGATGCAGCTCTGTGAAGAAAAAAAAGTATAAGGGTGGCTTCAACCATATCACCATTCTACATACACTAAGGCAAGTTAAAAAAGACATTTCGAATCAACAAAAGCATCATTTAAAATTTGGATGTTGTTGGTTGTACAACTTCTTATAGTTATACATTTGCAGTGGCGTTAGGGTTATTGTTTAGTTGCCCAGTATAAAAGTTTTTTGAAATTATGTATGTCATTGTGCCTGCCAATGTATCAAAGACTTGGGTTCCATATTCTAGATTCAAAACAACTATTCTAGAATAGCCAGCAATTCTAATATAAACAGCCCTAGTTTAAACACTGTTTATACTATTGACCAGGGGCTATGAAAGTCAATTGGAATTAATGACACAGCACCATAAATGTGCAATTTTAGCAATGGATAGGACAACAAAAACTTTGCGTCAGAATACACAAAACAAACTAGCACACTGAAAACTGTTGTTTTCTTAAATCAATGGTCCAAAGCATATTTTAACGAAGGCTTTTAGCTTGTAGTCTTGCTTTGATCTTAATTCTAAGTTTAGATTTTGTTCATTTTATTTGAGTAAAGATAAAAAGTTAAATTGCTTGTTGCACTAAAGGATTTGAAAAAATAGTCACAGTTTAGTAACTTTGAGTTGTTTTTCTTTAAACCTTATTTACAAAGTTTGGTTTACATGTCTCTGTTTTCATGGACAAGCTCTAACATTCTAAACTTATTCCACAATTATTACAGAATTATGATTATAACTCGGAGTTCAAATATGTTGTTGGAAAAACTCGCAATGGCAGAATATTTAGCAAAAGTGCACTGATGTGATTTGTAACCAGGATGGAATTCCTCCACAGGGAGGATTTTATTAAGTATAGGGAAGGAAGTTGTTAAATCTAAGTGTAGTATTTCTTTTAGGCACACCAAATGATCCCAAACCCTGCATTACTTTATACGACGTTTTGTCCAGCAGGAGAACACTAAAAAGTTCTGATAAAAGCAACATAGGGATTGTATCAACAAAAAAGTGTGAACCACTGTCCTATATACAACTAGTCCAAACATCCCAACTCTATCTTGCTGTATAGTTTTTGGCAAAGTGACAAGTTACTTCTGGTCGAGGAAAACTGACTTTAGAATGTCAACACGTAAATGTGAATTGAGCAACCCCTGAAAAAGTAAAAGAAAAATTGTAAAATTACCTCTTTGCCCTTGTTTGATTTTCTGCCATTTTTAAACCAAAATCATTTTTATCACTTTAAACTTAGGCTGGAAGTCCACCTAAACATAAAACAAACTAAAACGTTTTATGTACTTGAAGCCTTGTATTTGTTTGTTCATTTATATAATCAAGCATATTCAAATTACATAATATGATCACTGATTATGTTTAAACAACTAAATTTACAGCTGATGTTAATTCTGGCCAAAAAATCCACTGTTGTTAAGCTTGTTGACCAAGACCATCCTAGTTTGGATTGACTGAACCAAAACATTACTAACCATCATACAGCAAGCAACAACAGTTAAACTTTAATGTGGTGTTTTACGCTGCTTCTTACAACTCAGACAATGAAAATATGAAATCAACAGATTCTTACATAATATCATAAAACTATTTAAATCATGAATAAAAAAATTCTAACAGAAGGTATTTTAGTTTGCTATCTTAGGGTAGTTACCTGTTATTACACGTTTAAATAAAGAGTAGCTAAAACTTTCTGTTTTTAATTTACAAATATACAACTAAACCCAAAAACCGATTTTTACAACAAATTATTTAAATAGAACTTAAAGCTCAATTATGGAATTATGACGATTTGGAAATAAATGGCCTAAAATAAACAAAACTCTATTGGCCTGTAGAAAATAAAAAAAGTCTCAACACCACTCGTAACTAATTCTGCACGGCGTCTCCGGCTGCCAAATTCCATGGTAATTATACGCACTTCTGTTGATGCAATTTTTTGCACAGTGTTTTGCACACAGTTGTTTCAAAGTGTTAGGGTAAATTTTCTAAAAAAAAATATTAATAATAAAACAGCAAAGCTGGCAGAAACGTGGAAAATAAACATTTCCGTGGGATAGCATTGTCATTCACTTCGGGAGGCATAAGAAAATTTGCTGATTGAATCGAGAGGAAAACTACGAGAAAAGGGATTGATTCATAGTCAATGCAAGACAATTATTTAGACACGATAGCGTGATGACATCAGGGAAGATTTGAGAGCAATTGGCACTGTCAGTCATTGAAAACTTTCGTGACAGAGTTAAAGCCTATGGGGAAAGAAATTGTTGACATAAGCAGTATTTAGGGAGGCAACGTAAGAAATAAATTGAGGCAAAAGCAGACAAGTACAGCAGGCAGAAGTCAGTGGTGTCTGTGATTCGACTTTTAGGCAGGTCAACTAGGTCCATCGTTTACCCACTGCCNAAATTTAACATCCTGGATTTAAATTAACTATGTTGGAATAGCCAATTATATCCCCTTTCCTGAAGTGAACCCGCATTGTTTTCACTCTGTTTTTTATTTTTTATTTTTTCACCTGCAGGTTTGTCCATGTACTTTGGGCATGAAATGTTACACCAATTGAAGTGATTTTTTTCAGGTGGTAGAGATGGTCATGAAAATGTGCCACCAGTTTTGTTTGACCCCATAACTCTGAAATAGTAAACTGTGTTTTAATGTTCATGCGATAGTTTAGTGTGGACCATGTAGACAATTCGTGGAAAGCACATACATGTCTTTCCACGCCACTGTGCCCCTAACCTTTTGCACCTAGCAGATTTAGTGGTACTGTGTGGCTATGTTTTTTTTCATCAAGCGAAGTAAACTTACCTTTAACTTGCTGCACCAATCTCTGATGTGAAGCACTGTATTAAATCACTCAGAAATAAATTTTTCTACCATTTTTACCATTTNGTTTTCACTCTGTTTTTTATTTTTTTTTTCACCTGCAGGTTTGTCCATGTACTTTGGGCATGAAACGTTACACCAATTGAAGTGATTTTTTTCAGGTGGTAGAGATGGTCATGAAAATGTGCCACCAGTTTTGTTTGACCCTATAACTCTGAAATAGTAAACTGTGTTTTAATGTTCATGTGATAGTTTAGTGTGGAACATGTAGACAATTCGTGGAAAGCACATACATGTCTTTCCACGCCATTGTGCCCCTAACCTTTTGCACCTAGTAGATTTAGTGGTACTGTGTGGCTATGTTTTCTTTCATCAAGCGAAGTAAACCTTTAACTTGCTCCTCAATCTCTGATTTGAAGCACTGTATTAAATCACTGAGAAATAAATTTTTCTACCATTTTTACCATTTTTCTTACACCCACATAGGATTGAGGAAGCAGATGTCGAAATCCAAACAGATGCTTTTCTTGATCGTCCACCATCTCCACACTTCGTTCCAGCAAAAACAGGAAAAGATGTTGCAACACAGATTGAAGAGGGGGATGTGAGTCACTTGGAGTTGTCATTACTTGTGCATGTTAATAGTGGTTAATCCTCCCAAAACTTTTCCTACTTGTATTTTTTTCTGGCATTTTTAAATCCTTAAGCTGTATGTGATGGAAAAAAAAGACTTAAGTATTTAACAAGTTACCACATGCACAAAACAGCTGAAGGTCACACAGGACCCCCTTTACATGCAAACATGTAACCTTATTTATTTAATTCCCACATCTTCTGTAATTTTTTAATCACACACCCATATTTATTTATGTTTAGCTGTTTGACTTCAACATAGAAGTTAAACCGATCCTGGAAGTGCTTATTGGCAAAACATTGGAACAATCCCTGCTTGAAGTTCTTGAGGAAGAGGAGCTTTCAAACCTTCGCCAACAGCAGCATCAATTCGAAGAGATTAGAAATGCAGAATTGGTGGAAATGCAGCGACTGCAGGAACAGGAACGACGAAGAAAAGAAGAGAAGGTAGTTTTGCATGAGTATATTTGTAAACATACACTACAATGGTCGTTATCCAAAAGAGACTTCTGCAATAATTTTATAAATACAGTGAAAAAAGCATTAAACAATTTTTTTATATTGTATGTGTCAAGCTAACCCAAAATTTTATTTCTGGATGTTGTTGGTACTGGTGTAAAAAAATGCTTGACTCTTCAGCAATGTCTTTACATTTCATTTTGGAATACATTTTTGTCATTTAAAAACAAGTTTTCTTTTTTTCTTATCAGCACAAAGTATTTGTACACTGTGTTTGTCTAGGACCGAAGAATGAAGCAACAGCGTGAAATTCTAAAAAAAGAAAAGGAAACTGCTGACAAAATAGCTGCCCGAGCTTTTGCACAAAGTTACCTGGCAGACCTGGTTCCTTCAGTTTTCAGCACATTAAGAAATAATGGATATTTCTTTGACCCTGTAGAAAGAGGTAAATACTATGAAATATTGTATGATGGAAAAAAATTACAATTCTTTTACAAAACCCATTTGACATGGCAAGACTATAGCAAGGCAACTTTTTCTGGATTAAAATGCCTTCAATATCCAATACATTACCATTATTCCTGGAAAGACTACAATCAATCATATTCATTAGGTTTAAAATTGTGTTGTAATATTTTCCAATTGTATACATTTAAAACTTAATATGTAATCCAGCAGTCTTAGAGCACACACTACCACCATTAGTTAAAGCACTTCCAGTATTTTCCAGTCTTTAAAAGACTAACATATTTCCATCAGGTCCAGGTCGGTACTTTAATACAAAATATCTACCATGAATCCTTGTTATGGTACCGATTTCTACATGTATATTTTGTTCTACTCTGACATTTAATATCAATCCTATGATAGATGTGGAACAAAGCTACATGCCATATCTCATGGATGAAGTTGCCACAAGAATAAATAAAACCATTCTTGGAAGAGTGATGCTGGACTGTAAGTTTAAATTGACCGCCTATATCAAACAAAAAGAAAATAATAGCTGCAATTGTACTGGGTCAAGTATTGTAGGGCAATGTATGTAACAACAGATTATTTGCTTAACTTGTTAGTCTGTTATTCACAATTTTAGCAGGACAGCTATGATTTTGTTTGAAATTTGGCTCATCGGTACCGATATCTAGTGATTTTAGCTATCAGAATCTGATCAAACAGTTTATTATATATTGCACTTATATCGCCATCGTTAGGTTATCCCCTGAAGACAGACAATGGATAAAAGGAGTTGGCCTACCAGTTCTAGTATACTGTTACAGAACTTAACTGCAAGCCACGTTTACAACAACTTAATTTATTTTAACCCTTTTTTATTGGAACCAATCTTAGTAACAATTTTTTTGTGGATAAGTATATTTGAACAATTTTTTTCTAATTAGATGTTCTTCGCGACGTCATTCACAACCGGGCCAAACACCACAATCAAGAACAAAGCTCGTGAAGTTGATTAACTTGTTCCTGTTTTGCTTTTTAACAACTGATTATAATAAGTTTAAGTAATAGACGGTGCTTCCTATTTTGGTCACTTTTTACATTTGGGGAAAAGGGTGACAGTTCAAGTGTAATCAAATAAAATTGCACCGTTACACTAAATATACTTGTGTTATGCATGTACATATTTGCTAGAATGCAGTTGTTTTGTGTTGTCGAAAAGTCTAGACAACATTTTTGTGTATTGTGAGTACTTAAATATTTTTAATGTCAACAAAAAAGTCCAGCTTAGGGGTTTAAGAAAGGAATTCCTTTGCAAATATTCTTTCTGAAAACATTTTGTCCACAAATGAGTTAATCTGAAGGAGTTCACATGCGTAAAAATAAAGTTTTTAAAAAGTTGTGTTATTTATGCGTAGAGCAAAGTAGAATTGTATCATCTCCAAATAATATTTTTTTGCATCTCGTGGTGGGATTACTAACTGCGTCTTACCATCGTACTAAAACTGTTGTGATGGATCGAGTAATTTTGGTTTTCGCCTGCCGTCGCTGCTGTCAGGACTTAAAAATGGCGAACAAATAAGTGAAGTTTTGTGATTCCTAAAGCAGTTCTTGAACAACTCACTTTTGCGTAAACGGCGTTTTGCACGAACCAAATTATGTTGTCTGATTTGTGTAAAACACGCGATTGTTAAGCGGGATTCACACCAGACGGTTAACGGTTGCGGGCTGGCGATGCGCAGTGGTTACGGTTGTGCAGCGTAATTTCGTAACAAGGGAAACATGCCTATTACTATGAACATATTAAGATGTATGGTTTAAAAATAACTCGGTTTTTAGACTAAACTAAAGTATTCATCCTTAGCCTGGGTTAATCACAAAAAGAACAACTATTAGGTGGGGAAAATGGACAGGGCCAAAGTAGGCATGCACATACGGTTAACATTTCCCGCGAATGTCAAAAGGTCATCAAAAACTTGAGAACTTGCTTGAGAGAAAAAAAGTTAAAGACCGATTCAAGCCTGTTGCCAGGAGGGGGACTGGGCCCTTTCACCAGATTGTACATTAAGGTAGGCTTCCCCTGGAACAATTTATAGGTTTTACATTAAGTTTGGTTGCTTACATTA
>QXVZ01007217.1:0-16084 GCA_008931825.1 Phallusia fumigata
GTTTTCTTACAAAAACAGTTTTATAGACTGAATTTTTTGTTTATTTTTTACACAACCATAAAACAAACAGTGTAACAAAGAAAATAAAGTAATGGTGAGATTTTTTCATGCAGATTTGTAGAAATATACCTGTTGTATTTAAATTTTATCATAAATTTTATTGCCGGTAGTAAGAATGCCCCATTACACAATCTGTTTGTAAAGTTTTGCCAATTACTGTATTATTCATGGAAAATAAAATTTTGATAAAAGGAGTAAATATGCTAAATCAAAGAGACGCACAGAGAAATAACTAACAGTGATTATCCCTTATGATTTCATAATAGTTAAATTGTTACCAGATTTGTTGGTGATCATTGATGACTATCTTTTGGAAATTGTGAGTCCTACAAACTCACTGGAGTTAAAGGAGATAGGTCAGCTCTTTTCATTGATGTCACTTGAGCAAAAANAGGAGTAAATATGCTAAATCAAAGAGACGCACAGAGAAATAACTAACAGTGATTATCCCTTATGATTTCATAATAGTTAAATTGTTACCAGATTTGTTGGTGATCATTGATGACTATCTTTTGGAAATTGTGAGTCCTACAAACTCACTGGAGTTAAAGGAGATAGGTCAGCTCTTTTCATTGATGTCACTTGAGCAAAAAACTAAGGAATGCATTTACACAAACTTTGATGAAGTTTGTGTATCAACAAAATTCCGAGATCTTCCCAAAAGCGAGGTGCAGTGCTTCTTGGAATCCAATGAAATCAATGTAAGTTTTGGTCAATGTCACATATTGTGGTTATGGTGTGAAGTTGTGTTAAAATATTTACACTGCATGTTTGTGGACATGTTACAATACAGGCAACTTTTAGTTGAATCAAGAGTATTCTGTCAAAATAATTAAATCTCTGGACACTTTTTAAATGGCAATGGAGCTTTTTTGGAAATCTTGTGTGAAAAATCAAGCAGTTTATTGAGAGTTATTGTTAAGACAAGAAAGCACAAACATTTAATTAGTATTTAACTTTTTTTGTTACTTTTTGACTTATTCAATTTTGTTTACCTGTGTTTTTAATTTCGAGTTATGTTACTTGATAATGGTATAGCAGACGATATGAATAAATAACTGTAAAATGCAAAAAGTATTGCAAGTACATCATTTTAACAACTTATCTTACCTGGCCATATTATTCACACAGGTTACATCAGAAGATGTATTGTTTACTTCACTGGTGAATTGGACAAACCACAATTTGCAAGCAAGACAGGAAGATTTCTTTGATTTATTCAGTTGTATTCGGCTTCAGTTTGTCACAAAAAGATTTCTTTCCAACACTGTGAGAAAAGAGGTATGCGTTTCCAAAGTTTTCTCAAAACATAATCATTATGTTTCCTTGGTGGGCATGGCAACAACTAAGCACAAAATATTAAAAAATGATTAAATTTATTGAGTTTGAACTGAAGTTATTTTGGCTATTTCAAATGTTGTAACTTGTCACATAAGAAAACTGAGAAGTTGGTGCAAACAGCTAGTTACAAAGTTCTCAGTTTCATTCCTGTCTTAGATTCTTTGCCTTGCAGGAAATCCAAACTAAAGCAACAAAATCTGAAAAATGTGAGGATAGAAAATGAAACAACCAAACAGCCTAAAAACCTGATAAAATTAAATTATCAGTAAGTTTTTCTTTCTTTCTAGAAACTTGTCAGAAACAACATAAACTGCAGAGATTTAGTGGAGGATGCAATGCACTTTCAGATTGAGCCAGATGCGTATGAGAAACAGGAACCAAGATCCAGAAGTGGTAATACTCTTTTATTTTATGTGTCACAGTTTTGGGAAATTCGGAGGTGCTTTGTTGCAGAATTTTTATTAACTTTTACCTGTAATTTGTTTCCTTATTAACTGAAAATGGTTTATAGTTGATAATAACAGTTGTTGTCATACTTATTTTGCTTTGGTGGTTGGTGCCATTGTAGCCAAACATTTCTTTGGCATAAATGAATATAATTAACTCCGGACTTAATCTTTTTATAGTTTTCAAGAAATGGTTTATGCTGACACCACAATCTCACCCAATGACATGGACTGCTGCTTCTGGTGAGGAGTTGCTGCACCTAAGAAAATTTTGCAAATTCAATTCAAATTTTCTGTAGGCACTTTTCACCATTCACCCTCTTATCATGTGAGTTACAACAGTGCAGTTGCATTGCATGAAAACAAGGTAATGTTTTTTGGAGGCCTTGCTGACAATGGTAAAACAGGAACGACATCCATTATATCATTTGATGGAAAATTTTGGAAAAGGGAAGGAGATTTAAACTTTCCTCGAGCCAATGCAACAGCTGTGTCTGTTGAAGGTAAAATAGTGGAGATGGGCCAAAGTCTGTCGGAATATTGGGGTCATTAAAAGTAAAACATATAGCCCAACCCAAACTTGCTAAAGATAAATTAAAATTGAACAGAAGTAAAAACAAAACCAGTTAGACACACAATGGGTGAACTTGCAAAACCTCAACGATTGATCATTGAAAACAAATACAGGTTTTAATCTATTGTTCTGTCATACAAATGTGAT
This sequence comes from Phallusia fumigata, assembly GCA_008931825.1. Lineage (NCBI taxonomy): Eukaryota > Metazoa > Chordata > Ascidiacea > Phlebobranchia > Ascidiidae > Phallusia > Phallusia fumigata. The sequence continues at coordinate 2,569 of QXVZ01007217.1, forward strand.
GTCACAATGCACTGAGTTTCGAGTTTGCTCTGTTAGGAACCAGGTATTGGATGTTGGGTGCATACATTTAGCAGGGTACAAACAAAAAGTATGCAAAAAACCTTTTGTACTTGCCCAACAGCAAGTAAGTCATCTTCCTGATTGTTTAAACCCACATAATGCTGTACGAGCTGCTGATTTTATTAGTTACACTTATATATTATTTTGCATCAAATTTATTATTCCAGGTGCAATATACTTTTTAACAAATATTATTTGCAAATTTATAATGCCTTGGACTCAACAAATGAAGTATGAGAAAAACGTTTCAGGAACTTTGTATATCTTTGGTGGAGAAAGATCTTTGTCTGACATGACACCCACATTTGAAAATCACATTGAAAGATTTTCTGGTGGCAGATGCATAGTTGATGACAAGAAGGGTCAAATGTGTAATAGAACTTCTGCCTGTGCAGTTGCAATCGGAGGTATAAACATTGGCATTAGCTAAACCATGCTGGGACTTGAAGACACCAATTATCAAATTTTAAATTGAAACAGTTCAATACATTGATATTGGTAAACACATTTTTTTAGTGATCAAAAGATTGCAATTGTAGTAGCCAGCAAAAAGAAAGACTGACAGTTTTTTATGCAAAGACTGCTATAAGTTATTTTATTTTATTTGCCTAGAATTGGTTTTTCTTATTGGAGGCTACACCAGCACTCGAAATCAAACACCTCCCAAACCAAGACCTGTACCAAGTAAACTATGAATCAGGACAATGTTCTTTCATATTAGTCATTGCTTTTTCCAGTTTTTGTTGTTGCTGCTAAATAATAATAGTTTGTAGACTTGTTTCTGTTTCCTGAGTTTAACTTAGAAAAATAAACTAATGATTCAGATTTAAAATCATTAACAAACATTAAAACTTATGTATCATCTGTTGAAGAACAGTTTTTATAAACAGACAAACAACAAAGCTTTAAATAGTTGATTGGAATTATTGTAGGGTGTTTGTAACATAGTCTGAAAGAAGTAAGTGTAATTCCATAATATTAGGAAAATGCAATTGAAATGACTGAAACAGTTTTGCAGTGAAAACTTGGACACTAAATTTTACCTACATGACTTGCTAAACTGTATCATCTTCGTTTTTTGCATGCATTTGCCTTCTCTTATACCATCTTGTTTATCTTCTTTTACAGATGGTCAAAATATTCATATCATTGGAACTATCAGTATGTTTGTTAACACTCCAATCCGTGTCTATCGGTAATTTTAGTTGACCTCTTATTAGGTCAGTTTGGCAGGTTTACAATGTCATGCACAACAAAAAATACCTGTTTATTACCTTTTTCATCTCTTCTTACTCGCTTTTGTTGCATTTATTTTTCCCTGAGTCATGATTGTGTCCACTGTGCAGACTTTTATACTGCTTGCAATCAACCTGACGAAAGGACAATACCATCGAAATCCTTCAAAATTAATTAACTTATCATTTTTTGTAGATAAAAACATTTAATTATGTTTTTCTTGCCTATAGATTTGAGGTTTGGTAATTTTTGCCAAATACATCTGAAAAATTTTTGTTTAATTTGTGAAATGTAATTAATGAAATCAGTACATAATTAAATTTTGTTTGAACCCAGCTCTTTGTTTAACAGTGCAAGTTGATGTATCTGTGGATTGCATCAATGTCAACACAAATCAGTGGACCAAGACTGCGAGACTTAATCATGCAAGAATGCAGTTTGCTGCTACTGCTCTGGGAAACAACATTTATGTGTTTGGTAACATTTTAAACTTTCAACAACTTAAATTGTTCTCAATTTGACTCAGTGTCAAAATTAATCTGCACAATCTGGTAGTTTTTTGTGTTCCACTCAGTAGAAGAAATGCCATTAAGTTTCTTGCTCATTGAAACATAAACAACGGGCGGTCAGGACTAGAACCTACAACCTTGTGAGCATCTTGGTGACAATCCAAGATTACACTTTAAGCCAGTTTGATAATTTGCATTTGGTGAGTTTAAAAATATTCCAGTTTTGAGAGTGCTAATAAATCCTTCAGGTGGATATTCGAACAACAAACAGCCACTAAACAGTGCAGAGTTTCTTGACACAAGTTGTGATAACTCAACATGGACATTCCTACCTCCTGCACCAGTTCCATTGCCACATGCATCATCATGTTCAGTTTCACATGATGAGATTGTTGTACTTGGAGGGTAAGTGTTTTGAATTAAATCCATTAGTGAGATGGGTTGCTGTAATTTTAAATACATCATAGTTTTGACAGCTTTGTTATTTTTTTATTATTTGGACTGATGCTGTATGAGTTTCTTTTTCAGCTCTAGCGATCAACTTCGTTGCTACAAAACAACATCACAAACTTGGAAATTGACAATAAACAAACCAAAGGTCAAGAAACAGCAAGGTACCGTATCTTAGAAATTCCCACTCCTTGTATACCAGCTCAAAAACATGTTTAAAGCCTTCTAAGTTATTTATTTTATTTGCACCAATTTGAATGCTGTTTTAAGGACAACTGTGGATTATATGCTAACACAATAATATGTTTGAATCCCACTGCAGGCTAGCTTTTTCTAGCCACGTCTTGCTGACTGAAAATGCTTGGAAGACTATTACTATGATTTGGTATAACACCTTTTGGGGGCCTGGCATATTGTATTAAAGATTATGTGTTCTTGTTAAACTTGCTGTTTGCTTACTCTTTTGCTTTCAATCTAATATCGCTTTTTCGCTTGAAAACACATTTGAGTACCAAGCAATAAGTGGTAGTTCATATAAACACAAAACTATTTCAAATCTGCCAATATCATCTTAGTTTAGATTAAAACATTAAGGTTTTGTTTATGAATTGTTTTACACATGGGTTGTGTTTAGGAAATGTGGAGCAAGAGGAACTGGGCAAGGTTGAGCCTGGCTCCAAAATATTTGTCTTCTAAGTAGATCTTTGCTAAAATCTGTTGTTTTATTGCATACATTCTTAAATGCACGACTTGTTATTTTACAGAATCAACTTTTATATTAAGAATTGAGTGCTTTCATGATTGTGCTATATATTGTTGTTCTGAAGTTTGTAAAATTTCATGTAGTTGTTGGTGGCCTATTCAGGGTTGTTTCAATTTTGTAATATGTGCACTTTCCTGTCTAATAATTTCATGTCATGTTAAACCAGGGGCCTGGGTCAGGGATTAAAAGCATGTTTTGGGGTTAAATTTTCCAAGAAAAGAATTTAATCTTCAAAAACTTCCCTTGCTCGTTGTGCTGCGTGTGTGCTCGTACTTTAAGTTGCAGCCAAGGCTTGATAAAAAGCAATAACGTGAACAGAAATGAAATTAAAAATTCATCTGACAAACCGTCAAGCAACCAGTGTAATGATTTTAGGAACAAATGATTATTTGCCGAAATAGATCAAACTTCTTTTTACGTCAAAGTAGTATGTTGACTTCGTGCCTGCAATCTAAATATATGTTTAGTGTTGAACAAAAAGGTGTTTTACGAGTGCTGTCAATTGAAGATATCCCAGTGGTTAAGCTTATGCACTGAGTACCATTTGTTATTCCTGTTAAAAGTAAAGGGATGAGCGAGTGGTTAGCGCGACTGCCTTGTGCTCGCAAGCTTGTGGGTTCTAGAAAGATGAGAAAGATGCTAAAGCGGCATTTCTCAACCCAGAGGAACCCGATGGGTTGGCCCAAAATGAAGTCACCAACTTTCAAAATTCGAAAGAAAACAAATGAAAAAAATTAGCCAACGGAACTGCAGGTAGCTCGACGGTGGACTCATTGTGAGCATAACGCAGGCGTTGATCCGCCCACAGAGAATAAAAATGAAACAAACAATGTTTAACACAGGTGGGCGATGACACTATATGTGAATGGCAGAAACTGTTAACCAAAAGATTTTGCACACAAAATGCGACAACAAAGAGCTGAGAAAAATATTTCCTACCAGGGGTTTTACACTTCGTGTGTTGGTGTCTGCTAATAAACAATACTAACCCAAAGGTATTGTGAGTCCGACTGGCAAGCAAGAACACGCTAGGCGTTAGGGTCCTATAAGCAAACAACCCAAAACCCTACAATATGTAACCAAGAACAAAGCGTTTCCATGACTAATTTAGCCGCTCCGTCCTACATTGTTTGTTTCTATTTTTGTGACGCGATTGATATCAAAACAGGAAACAGTGCGTCGAATGTTTGGCAAACCAACCATCAAGTTTTATTTGACTCGGTTTTAGAGCCACTATGTGGCTAACTCTGTGCCTTTTTGCGGCTCTCATTAAACAGATGCCAAAACTATTGACAGTTTTATTGATAAAACAGCCGAATATGACAAAAAATCCTTTCACTCGACTTACTTTCCAAGATAAAATTTTACGTTAACATTTTCTGTTGCTATTATTCATGTACGTTACAATTTGTTCAGATGTTACCAGTAATAAATCTTTTCATACGGCACCTAAAGAAATTTTCTTTTTGAGATCTGACAAAAAAAATAAATAAAAAAGGAACTGATGTATTGGAAGGACATTTGAAGGTCTTTGTATGGTCGAACAAAGAGGGTGGAGCGGAATTAGCACCAATAACATTGCCAACAATTGGTTGACTTATTTCCACTCTCCACATCAGATCAAAACAGCAACAGTCATCTCCGCTTTTTGCGAATGTGGGATCGGCTTGATGACGCGATTCGCTTGACTTAAGTTACTGAGTTCAGATTTCATTGCGACGATGTTTCTGGGGTATTCCCCATGAACAAAAGCGATCTCTACATTTTCTGTTGTTTTGTGGAAAATTAATTAATACGAAGCACTGATGTTGCCTGATTGATAAGTTGGGTTTTGGAAACGGATGGCTAATTTAAGGTAGACATTAACTGTGTGTTGTGTGAAAGTGGTTAAATACAACGCAGAGTTGGTAATGGCTTCACTATAAGGGAGTAAAATTCTGTCACACTGCATAGTCACTGGACAAAAGTGTTGCTTAAAAAAAAGATCTTGCAAAATGCAAAATAGTGGAGGGCACAATTGGTAGCTAACGTAATTGGTCCAGCTGCAGCGGCCTAGAGGGGTTTGACAGGTAAAAAAACACAAAAACAACTGTCAGATAGTTTAAAGCATCGAAAGGAAGAATGCCCAAAATTTACATCGTACATGATTATGACACATGACATAAAATAGGAACCTAGGACAAATATCATGTTTCTTGCATTTGCTAAAATTTGACTTTAAAAAGACCAAAATGAGCTCTGGGGAGTTGGTTGTTGTGGAAACATATCCAGGGCAATGCCTTGCGAATTTAAACAGGTGGGTTTCTTAATCAACAAAACTGAAACAAAAACACCTACTCAGTTAATAACTTATTAACAAACATGCTAACATTGAAAAGTAACAGTTTAGCACACAATTTTAAAATCTGAGCATGGCAACAAGTCATGCTATTGACTGCTCTTAAAATACCATTCAAGTTTAAACAAATAGTGTTCAGGTTTTTGTTCAATAAACACGCTTTTGTCATTTGAAATAGATGATAATTTTCGATGTACATTTGCTTTAAACCAATTTTCTCTGGTTAATTGGTTTTTCCTTTAATTGGATCATATTATTTGGCTGCTTGTCAGACTTGCTTAGTCGTTATAAAACTTGTCTTTAGGCAAAGAAAAGAAGGATTTCTTTGTGATGTGGTGCTTGATGTTGAGGGGAAGAAGTTTCCAGCTCATAAAAGTGTTTTGGCAACGAGCTGTGAATATTTCACAACCATGTTCCGTACAAATGTGAGTTCCCTAACTTTGCAAAGAAGCCTTTTGGAATACAAATATTTTTCCACTTTTCTGTTTAGATGAAGGAAAAATATTCTGACACTGTCAATCTTAAAGAAGTGTCACCAAATGCTATTGAACAAATTCTGGAATTTATATATTCTGGAAAAATCCTGCTTGGGTCCAGCAGCATAAATCCTATTTTACAAGCAGCTTCATTGTTCCAAATCCAAAGTATTTAAACTTATCTTGACCAAACAAATACTATGAAATATTTTGTAAAATATTTGAAAATTTTTTGTAGACTTATTGAAAATTATTGATACCTATTTGCTGAAAATTGTTCAACCATTAAATTCACTTCAGTTGAGAAGGACAAGTCAATTTTTCTCCCTTACGTCTCTTTATCAAAAAACTGAAAAATGCATTTATAAAAACTTTGGTAAAGTTTGCATGTCAGAAGATTTTCGTGAACTTTCTGAAAATGAAGTCCATGAGTTTTTGAAATCTGACAAAATTAATGTAAGTCTTTGGTAAAGTTAAGTTGGCTCCAAACGCATTTGATTAATTAGGGCAAATTTTATATTTCAATAATCACTTGAACCTAAATATGATCTATTAAAAGCTTCGATGTTTGTTACAAGTATGATTGTGTTGAACCTAATGCATAATATGCAATGACAAAGATCATTAAACTGTTAATATTATCATTTTTATCCGTTATTACTGGGAAATTCATCTATATGTACTAATAATCTTTTCACTGCTGTACTTGAAATTTGTAGATTTGCACATTTTCTTTATGAAACAAGTACTGCAGTAGTTTTACCAGGCAATAATAATGTTAAATAAATTATGAAATATCATTTGCAATGACATGGTTAAAAACTGTTAGGGTAAAAATATCATTGCAAAGTAACCAGAAATTTGTTTTATGGTTTGGCATTATCTTTTAAGAACTGTTTTTTTCAGTAATAAAATGTAATTGACCGATAAAATTAATTTTTGAAGGTGGAAACAGAAGATATGTTGTTTACTGCATTGATACAATGGACCTACCACAATTTACCAGCTAGACAAAAATATTTTTCAGGACTTTTTAGCCTTATTCGTCTTCAGTTTGTTTCAATGGAGTTTCTGTCCAACATAATTCGAAAACAGGTTTGACTTGATAATGTTTGTTTTTCTGCAAACTTGATTTCGCTTTAGTCACTACCATCTCAAGTGCAGTGAAAAATACACATCTTTTGCATTTTTGTTTTTTCTGTCCAAAACTCGATACATTTGTCTGACGGATCAAACATCATCACAAAATGTTGATAAATTTCCATTCCATAGTACTAAATTGTTTTTTGTCCACAGAAATTAGTGAGGAATTTTCCAGGGTGCAGAGACTTGGTTGAGGATGCCATGCACTATCAGCTCCAACCTGATTTATTCCAAAAGCAAAAGCCAAGGGTTGGCATGGCTACAAGTAAGACTTACATGCAAAGCAATGAGAAAACAACAATGATAAATACAAACTATGCAAACAATATTGTGTAAAGATCAGTGATAAATAATTTTTGAACTTGTTGCCCAAGTGTTGGTAAAATCAGGAATCGACCAAGCTAAGCACCAGAGGCTTTTTATAAACCACTTTCTTCCTAAAGCAGTGAGTTTTTCAACAAAAACTTGCCTGCCTTGAGTTCAGGTTAAGAAGAAAATACCGGTAAAGTGAATATTCTGTTGTTATGTCATTTATGAGTTGTGTCGAAATACTCTTGAGATGAACACTGTGTATTACATTGTATGCCCCGCACCCAGCCCAACAGAACACTTATAGTTTTAGCCATCCCGATAAACTACCGAACTTCTGATGATGACAGCAGCATTTGTCGAAACGTAGAATATGTTTTACACACAAGTACTGGCTTGTATCTTCCTATTGAGAATATTTAAATTAATAAACTTATTACCTGAAAACAATATATGTTTAGAAAACCATCAATGGTTTCTTTTGACAAATGAGAATAAAGTCCAAGCCCTTAAAATACCATACAAGTGCGGTCCACAAAAGGTATTTATTTATTTATTAGTTAAATGAAAGCTCATTAAAAAACCTATAAATGAAAGGTCAAGATTGATTGAAATTGAAAGGCCCAAACTTTCATGATAAACTGTTTGGTAGTTAGTGAAAAGCTTCAATTGATGTTTGTTTAAGTACATTTTAAAAAGTTTTTTTATCAAAGCAAGATAAAGAAAAAGTTTTTGTAAACTGAAACTTGGATATATCCCTGGTATAAGTGGTAACTAAGAATCCTTATTTGGATTTGGATTTTCTGTTTTGCACCAATTTGTTTTGGATGCAGATTGTTCAACCACCTTTCCATGTGAGTTACAACAGTGCTATTGCAGTGCATGAAAACAAGGTAATGTTTTTTGGAGGCCTTGCTTGTCTTGGTGACTTTGGTAAAACAGGAACGACATCCATTATATCATTTGATGGAAAAGTTTGGAAAAAGGAAGGAGATTTGAATATTCCACGATATGATGCAACTGCTGTGTCAGTAAAAGGTGGACCTGCATTGTTTGATAAAATAAATTACACATAGATATATAATTCACTGATTTTAGTTATTAATTTAAAAACACAGTCAAAAATTTAAAATTATGTTACAACATAACTGCACATATATATGTATATATATGTAACACTAGAAGATCTGTTGCGAGGTTTTGTCTTTTAATTAGGTGCTTTGTATATCTTTGGTGGACAATCTCGACATGGTGTATTTGAAAGTCAAACTGAAAAATTTGTGAATGGAAAATGTGAAACAGTTTTTGATCATGTTCAGGGGTTGGGTCGATCTTCAGCATGTGCTGTTGCTATTAAAGGTAATAGTTCTGAAAACATGTTTGAAAATCAGGTAATTTGGAATGTATGATTTTTTTCTAGCTTTGTACACACATATCTTACCTTAACAATCTGAAATAATTTCTTCATTTGAATTTCTACAGATTCTGTGTTTGTAATTGGAGGTATCAGGAAGGTGAACAACTTACCACCACGCCAATATAGAGTACGATTTCCGATACCTAGTCAAAATGGCAAGTGAAAACCTTTTTATGGAAAAGTCAAGTATAACAGATATAAATGTTTTGTTTTAAAGCATTCATGAAATGTTAACACTATGGTTTGAAGCAGTGGTTACAAACTTTTTGTGTTGCAGTATTCTTTTACTGTAACTTATAATGTGGGTACACATTCCTCTGAATCACTAAATTGCCTTTGTTTTGTCACTATAAACTTTTTCATTGTTTTAAGAATGTGAATAAAAACTTTGCTGAGTACCAAGAGACTTGCTTTTGAACGTACAAAATTTAGGTGAAACTTGTGGTTCTGTGGATTGCATTAATGTCAGCACCAATCAATGGGGGAAGGCTGCATCACTTAACCAGAAAAGAGAAAGTTGTGCTGCCACTGTTGTTCAAAGCACCATTTATGTGTTTGGTAAATTTTTTCAAACTTTTTGCTTTCAACTTCTTCAGGTTTTATTATAACTGTCTTCAAACACTGGCGATTGGTTAAGAACTGTTGTGTGGCTAAGATTTCTCTCACCAAGTAGAACGATAACAAATGAACTAGTAGGCTATTGGTTGTAACTAAGAATTAATTACTTAATACATTTTGCTTGATGTTCAGGTGGATTTTGTGATGACGATGATCTGTGCAGTGCTGAGTTTCTTAACACAAGCAGTGTCAGACCAATATGGACAATTCTTCCAAAAGCACCAGTTGTTTTAGCAAGGACGTCATCCTGTTTGGTTTCGAATGATGAAATTGTGGTTCTTGGAGGGTACACTTAACTTTGACATGATAATTCTGTGTCTGGAATGCAAAAAATCAAAAACGTTAAATTTACAGGTATGTAGCTCAGCTGCATTGCTTCCATACAACATCACAATCCTGGAAAACTTCTGTCAAAACAGGAACATCGAAAGGTGAGGATGATTTACCCTCAAATTTATTTTTAATCTATGGTTTCACAGTCTCCAAACAATTCACCTGGTTCTGAAAGCAGTGAACCCTAGTTAACTCCCAACAAAGCCTTGCAGTTCTCAGAGAAATGAGTTTGCTTATCATTTGACTGTATAATGCTGCAGTATTATTTCATGAAGAAATTGAGTTGATATTTTTGAAACTGTGTGTAAATATAAGTAAATGTGATAATTAACGCAATTGCTTTCCTAAAAACCAGGACAACTTGGCGATGCTGATGCAGGATCCAAGATATTTGGCCTGGGAATGTAAATTATCACATAGTAACTTTGTTGGCTGTCATTGCAATTAATTTTGGAGAATCCAAAACCATATCATTGATAACTATATATGGAGTTTGCACTGGAAGTGAAAATATTTTTAGTGATTTAAAAAAAAAGTATTTGCCTGATCAATATTATTTGACACTGTACTGGCAATGTTTTGTTGCATTATGTGTGACATGACAGCCTGTGTGATTGAATGTGCTGGTGTGACTAATATGTAGTGATTTGTATTGTAGTTTTTTCTTAGTCCCAGTGTGCCGTGCATTTCACTTCTTCTCAGCAAGCTTCTTCAAGTTGTACGTTGCTTCGTAACTTGGTTTTTCAGTTTGTACTTTTTATGTGTGGAAATGTGATTGCCTTATGTGTACCGTGTTAGGTCACTTAACAATCTTATTGAGATTTACCAATGCACTTGTGTCAATCTGCATTCAGTTTACACACATCCATTTTGCATTTTTAACAACAGTTGCATTTATAGCAAAATCCTTTCATTTCCATGCACCCTTTCTGCTTTGCTAACAAATCTAAGTGTGATTTTGCTCAAATGTAGTGACTTTAAATTTTCAACTTTCATTGTTATTCACACATATAAAACACATAAATGTAATTTTTAGTGTATATGCAACTTGTCCATTGAATTGTAACATTTGTAATAAATATGTGGAATCACAGGCTTGAGCTTGAGTGGCAGGGTACAGCTGGTATCTGTGAAATGTATATAAACCATAAATGGGGCCACTGCTAGGTCTGCAGATAATTGAAAATGAAACCTTTAGTGCTCGCGTTTGAAGTTCTGCAATCAACCAGCCCCCTTTTTTTGTTTTTACTAGTTACCATGTATTTCTTGTTGGCTTAGGTTACATTTAGCTGCCTGAAAACACTGTTGAAATCAGTGGCAAAGTCTATAAAATGTGGAGAAACTTGCTCTGTGAGTGACACCATCCTGTTATATTTATTGATAAATATAATTGAGATTTTTGAATTTGCGACTGTTATGTTTCAGGCAAACTCAAAAAAAGGAAGCGATTTTGTTTTTGGGGGTTTGTGGGGGAATTTCCCACAAGCAAAAGTAAACATTTGATACTTTGGTTACGTTGAAAGCATCATCGAATTATGCAGTAAAATGGCAATTTTTTGTTTAACTGTTTGGAAATGCAAATACGCTCTTCTAAGCGCAATGGTTTACTAGTTTTAGATCAGAATTAAAAATTTTTGTACCTCGAAAACTACCGTTAAAGATTGGCACAAAGGTAAACAAACCAGGTGAGAGGTCACCATGATTCGTAACGTTTTATTTTCAGCAAAACCTGGTTTCGTAACGTTATGTTCACATTTGGGACTTGGGCCGACTCTGGTAACTTAAGTTCACACCACTGCGTTGAAATATAGAAATCCCAAATTTATTTCGAAACTTGGCGACCAATCCTGAGCGTTCATATCAACCACTTGGTTTCAAACGTTTTTTCTTCACATACAACGGGTTTCGCTTTCAAGTTTGGGATTTGTAACGTTCCGAGTTTTATTAAATATAAACCAGTTCAGAAGTAGTTTGTTTATACCTTATTCAAATAGAATCAAACGATTAGAACAGATATTTACCGGCAAAACATACACAGCAACCTTGCAAGAAACGAACTACACAACAAAATCTCGGTCCTAAAATCAACACAGAAATAATAATAGTTACAGAGCTCAACCTTAACAAGTTTGCGACCCCGCAAACTAAAAGCTTACTTTGCACAAACACCATTTTCAAACCACGACTTGCGAAACATGAACAATAGCTCATGAAACAACGACGAACTCAAATCCCAATAATGCAACCCCGTTCACTCATAGACCCAATCTCCCAACTGTCGGGGAGGGCGGACACAGCGGCCACGTCGTGCTCAGATTGAACAATGGGCTGTGAAGCGTCTACGATATTGTCGCTCTCCGGTTCATCCTCTGTACGAACAGCATCGTCGTTGTGAGATTCAACATTCTCAGACACCACTGGCTCCTTACTACGACTGTAGAAAGGTTTCAACTTGTCAAAACTGACAAGTAGTCGACGTCTGCCCCAGCCATGCGACTGGATTCGATAAGTGGAGTCGCTCAACACTTTGATTACTCGGAAAGGTCCGACCCATGGTTTCCAAAATTTCTTACAAGTCCCTTTCGGCATCACCGGTTCATGGAAATAAACGAGGTCGTTCACAGAAAAGGGGGAACCATGAATTCGCTTGTCGTACAACACTTTCTGTCGCTTTTGTTGGACCCACCCATGCTCCCGCGCAGTTTTGAAGGCACCGCGGAGTTCTGACTGTATTTTTTCGGCGTAAGTTTCTGGCGCTACATCATCCGGTGGATCATTTTGTTGAATGTCAACTGAAATTTCCATTTCTCGACCATGCTGCATGAAGAACGGCGTGTAACCAGTAGTCTCGCTGACGCTACTATTATACGCGGCCATGACCATGGGCAACTTCATGTCCCAGTCTCTTCCATCTGCAGAAACTCCCGAGCACAACATTTGTCCGATAGTTTTGTTTAATCTTTCACATAGGCCATTTGACTGCGGATGGTAGCTGCAGGTCCTTGTCCGATGAGAGCCCAACAACCGACACACTCCTTCAAACAAGGCTGAAAGGAAATTAGTTCCTCGATCGCTGTGAACTCTTTCTGGGACACCCTGTTCACAAATCCATTTGGACACTAACTCGTTGGCCACGGTTTCGGCACATTGATCCTTGATCGCACAGGCCTTTCCATACTTGGTAAAATAATCCACCATGACAAGAATGTACTTATTGCCTAGATCAGATTCTGGCAAAGGACCAACAATATCAATCCCGACTCGAGCATTTGGATAACCCACTCTGCTTGGAACCATAGGTGTTCGACGCGCTTTTGGAGGCGATTTTCTAGATTGACAAACCGTACACGACCGGCAAAAGGCAACCACGGCATCATTCAATCCCGGCCAGTAATATCCCCGTCTGATGCGAGCAAGCGTCCGACTGACACCCATGTGTCCCGCTAATGGCTTGTTGTGAAATTCTTCTAAAACAACCTTCTTTAATGCACAAGGAACAAGGATTTGTAACCTCCCGTCGGTCATTGTCGCTGCATTTTCAACACGCCTACATGCAACACCGTCCTTTCGCAAAATTAACATGTCCCACATGTTCCAATAAACACGAAGTTCCCTCGGTTGTCCATCCAATTCGCTCGACGAAGGTCGCTCACCGCGTTCCAACCACTGAATGACGTTGCTGACTACATCGTCCTTCTTTTGGCAATCCAAAATGTGTGAAGCATCAATCTCTGCCCGGGTATCCATTTCCTGGGCCAGTCGACATACCGGTTCCAACACTGGGATGCGAGAAAGGGCGTCTGCATTCTGATGTTTTCTTCCAGCTCGGTGAATGATCTCCAAATCATATGCACCTAAGGTTTC
>QXVZ01007225.1:0-10514 GCA_008931825.1 Phallusia fumigata
TGATCTTGACTCGCCTGATTTTGCCTCGTCAATTGAAGAAGGTAGAAACTACGCTTTTGTTTTAGGAACATTTGATCTAAAAAATTGCTATGGAACGAAACTACCAGAGAACTTGTTTATAGTGAATACATTGCGATGGAAACGTTCCAACAAAATCGCTGTTATCATCATCAGTCGTCATGCAGTTTTAGTTCATGCTATGAAGATCAATTGCCCCAGTTTCCAAACAGAATTGGTCACAGCTCCAAGGTCTGTGATTCCACAACTATAAAAAATTCTTCCGCCGAAAACAGACCTTATAAAACTCCCCAACGCCATTTTAATGTTTCAATGAGAAGATACAAGTCAGTACTTGTGGGTAAAACGTTTATTTATTTCGACAAACGTTGTTGTCATCATCAGTTAAGATTCTAAAAGCGGCGCAAAGTAACTTGTCTTATGGAGACTGTTTCAGGGGTGGGCAACCTTTTAAATGCAAAATTTGGATAACTTTGCGTGCCATGTTGATGACGTCACTGCTTTAAGAGATGGCAAACAAAGCTCACAAAATGTATTGGAAGAGGAACTCGTGGCCAAACGTACTTTACGCTAAAGCCACATACGATAAAACCAAAATTTGGATCCACAAAATGAGAAATTAAGACCATAATTTCTTCATATAGGCTACGTTAGTATATGTAGCAAACGTTCATTCCGTGTTGTGACGTTAAAAGCATATTTACATCCTATTTTAAGAACACCTACATTAGTGTTTTCAAACAAACTGCCACACAGCAAACCAACCTAACCATCAAAACTGTTTTGCACAACTGACGCTATAAATTATAAATTTTGGCTACCGCATTATCGCTGGTCATCTTTAAATGTCAACGTAATTAGCTTTATCCGCTATGCATTTTTGCGATGCAATATGTGGTCAGCATGCTTTACTTGCCACACGAGCAATGTATTATATACAATACGTCGATTCCCATGTTCTTAGTTCATGTTATGCGCGTTCCTGCAAACAATTTGCTTTTACGCATGTCTATAGCGCATGCATCTTTTTTAGGTAATCGCTGCCCAATTTACTACGGAGATTTTAGGTTTGATTGAAAACTATAGAAACACAAAACACGGGCTTAAAACAGTTGCTTAATTAATTAAGCTTAACTAATTTTCAACAAGGCTTTTAGCAAAGCCATGGTAAATGTGTCTTTCAGTCGATCACGCCCATTTTTAAAACAGTAAACGTAATGGCATTCTGAAATGCTCGCAATACCTTCACGCGTAAATACCTAACGTAGCTTTTAAGAGTCTAATAGCTGCCTTAAAATGCATTGAAAGACTACGTTATCTTTATTACTGTCTAAACTCTGCAGTTTCTTTTTTATCGTTGGAGATGTGCCAAACTTAAAATGCCGTAAACTTTTTAGTTCAAGCTTCGCCCAAGACGTCGTTTAAAAAATCTCATCCCTCGTCGCGTGAAAGTCGATCAAGCTCAGAATCGTCAGATAGTGAAGTGGAATTCCCCGATCCCTCCAACGGTATTGTGAATCCTGGCTATCAGGCATCAAGTTTCTCTGAAAATCCCTCCTCAGTTGACAGTAAGTTTTTGTTTCCTGATATGTTAACAGGACGGTAATTGTCAAGTCACAGCCCCCTTCCTTTTTGATCGCTTTTTTACATAGTTATGTTGGTAAGAATTATGGTAACGTATGCTTTATAGTATCACCGCTTTGCCGATGCTTGCCAACTGTATTTTAGTACGGACGCGTTGCCTGTTTTTATTAATAAACACGTTATTTTTTTACGTAGTTACCTTTTTCAGATTTAACAATGCTTTGTTGCACCACTTCTGAATGCTAAATCAGCATACATAGTGCGACGGAGAAAAACTAATTCAATTCTAGCGACGCTCAAATTCGTTATTCAGGAGACCACAAACGGCTGTAACATTTGTTGACCAATGTTTATCAGTAAAACAGCAATTTTCTTAATCGTTGCCAATTGATTCTAACAAGAATGCCAGTCGTTTTGTTCATGTTACTTAACACCAAAACATATATTATACCAACCCATCCGTTTAACACCCAAACACAAACAACAATATTTTTGTAAGTTAAATTATAAGGCCATAAGGACGTCAAGTGGCCCTTAAGGTGTACGAGATGGTTTCCTATGAGTTACTAGGTTGGTTTGTAATTTGAACATGACAACAATAATTACTGAAGGGGTTACGAGATCTGGTTGGTGATTTCAAAAGGGTGCCAATATGAAAGAAGCTTAAGAAGCACAAGTCTAAACGTAGGTCCCATTTAACCACAAAAAGAAAAAAACTGTGTTTTGTCTTACTAGGTCCTTCTGCTAAACGTCAACGACCCCGAATGATTCTCTTTGAACAAGTGAAGGAACGAGAGTGGCTGATACGTTATGCTCGATGTGGAACTCTGCAGAAGGCCGTCAAGGAACAACCAACGAATTCAACGTGACATAAAGCACCAAAAGAGTAGTGACTTTCACAGTGGTGGTGGAAATCCCGCAGCGTTTGACTCCTGATATTTCGTGACTGGATCGGACAAGCTTAGCTTGAAAATCGTTGTCAGGGTTTTCAAACAACTTGTTTGTTGGATCCTGGCTTTTATTACAAAGCGAAAAATTCCGCGACCACTTTAAATCAGCATACATAGTGCGATGGAGAAAAACTAACTCTATTCTAGCGACGCTCAATTCGTTATTCAGGAGGTCACTAATAGCTGTAACATTTGCTTACCAATGTTTATCACTAAAACAGCAATTCTAAAGTAAAAAAAGAAAAATACGGACGTAAATCATTGTTGCAATGAAACTGAATTATAGGAACAAATTAGGAACAAAAAAATATTTAAAAGGTTTTTAACGATTAAGTAACGATTCAATCTAATTATGCGCACATAATATAAGATAAAAAAAGTAGAATTCTGACTAATGCGTATTAATTATCAAAGCCAATCTTTAAATTTTTATGCTTGTTAATAAGGACAATGGTATGTTTTACAAATATACGCCAACTTTTAAACACTCAAACTGGTCGTGAAAAACTTGCAGCACCATAGGGAAAACTATTTGGTTGTGTTGTAGATTGCCGCATTTTTTCTCTGTCGATTCAAATATTTCCCCAGTAAACGACATCGCTCGAATGAAAGGTAACAAAAACTCGCAACAGCAAATGTTATCTGACAAGTTTTTGTAAAGATTTTTCCGACTCTTTGCCACAGGCCTGAGAAAGGCAGAAACGTCATTCTTATCGCAACGGCGTGTCGGTGCTTGTTGCCCTGGGAAAATCAATCAACGTTTTTTCTTTCAAACCGTTTTGTTTTGTGCATGTTACTACGCTTCCTTTGTCAAATCTAGACAGACTTTCAAAGCGTTCGGTTTCGTTTTTGTACTTGATTTGCAACAGAACAAAAAACAGTTATCAGTCTTGGTTATCAAAATTACTTTGTGCTCAAAAATAAAATACACTCCAGTTTGTTTAAACATTAAAACATTTTACCCGTTAAATTATTGTAAACAACGTTAACAAACCCATGTTATTGCATTAAAGTGGTTTGTGAATGGAGTGCATGATAAAAACGCTAATGGCGGCCAAATGATTTTTGTTGCAAACTTGTGCTGTATCTGCAATGCAAATGAGCTCCTTCAGCTTCCGGCAAGCACTGTGGTGCTACAAGCGCCAATTACGTCACGCCAGTTCGAGTGTTAAGTTTTTCGGCGCTTTGCCTCACGCAACCAATTAACCTGCTCCAAACGCATCTCACTAATTGATGCAATAAAGCCAGTCATTGGTCAGTTGCAGAGCGCGCCTGTGACGTTGCAAAAGCAAGCGTGTTGATTGGTCGAAAAAAGGAAAAAATGAAGCCACGTTGCTTTGGCGAGGCGACGTGTCATTCTTCTTTTGTAACTCGTGTGGACGGTAGCGTTGTAAAGCGTTGCCGAAGACAACTTACAAGTGAAACATATCAAGGTAATTTCTTTGTTGTAAATAAACAGTTTTCGTGTTGATGCAAAAGTAAACCAGGGTGCACACTGGTTTGCTTATGGATCAATACTTAAATGTAGTGTTGTTTTGTAAATTTTGCAATTTGCACGGTACTGCTGTTTGGTCATTTTGTTTCAGCTTCTCGTACGGCTTCTGTTTGCTGCATCATTTGGCTTCTTGACCACTATCCATGCATTTGAACTAAGGAAACATCGTTCATAAAGATGAATAATGCTGTGTTTAAATTTTTTAAAGTGCAACATGGAACTTTAAAGAAAACGGGCAAGTAAAATTTTTAAATCCAACTAGCATTCGATTCAAATAGTTTTAGGTCGAGCATGGGTTGGTTATCATTCAGCTAGTTTTAAATTTCAATATGTTTAGCTAAAGCATGGGAAGAGAGTATAACGTGCACTTATCCTTTCTTCCCATGTTGGTATATTTAAACGTTGAAAATTATAGGCTACATATTACATTAGATGCCTGCTACTGCTGTTACTTTGTTTTGCAGAAAATAAAACTGCGGCGGAATCTGAACCTAGGTGGACTGAAGAACTGAACCTGGGTGGAAAGTGCGGTGACTTTTTAACGTTCTAAATGCCCCTGGTTGATGTATTTTCACTAACGATAGTTATTACACCAAAATAACATTTTAAATTTTGCTTTTTAAGCCACATAAGCGTGCCGCTACCGGAACATTTGAACTGGAGAAACATCGTCTATCGATGAAATTCGAAGTGCAACATGAAACTTTTTAAAAGAAGGCATGTAAAAGTGGAACATTCCAATAGAATTAAAATAAATTAGTTTAGATAAAGCATGGGAAGACAGTATAAAGTGCACTTATCCTGTCTTCGCATGCTGATATATTTAAAATATAGACCACATATCGCATTAAGTGCGTAGTACCGCTGTTTCTTTGTTTTGCAGAAAATTATATGGAAGCAGAGACCTCGTGTATTTAAGTACGGCTTAGCCTGGTAAGCGCTACACCTTCAGATTAAGTTAAGTTACCAGATTTCCGTTGGTTAACCCGCTTTGAAGTGCTCGGAAAAATGTGGATCCGCTAAGATACGTTGTAATATGCTATTACTCATGCAATAACATTTTGACCTTGGCAGGCACCTTATGTCGTATGAAAGTTTGAAACGTACCGCACCGGTACATTTGAACTTAAGAAACGACATCCATCGATGAAATTCGAAGGGGAACACGGAACTTAAAGGAAACAGGCAAGTAAAAGTTGACCATTCAACTTGCATTAGATTCAATTAGTTTTAGGCCAAGCATGGAAAGACAGCATAACGTGCACTTATCCTGTCTCCACATGTTGATATAATTGTATTCACTTTTGCTTTACAGGCAACTCCTGTCTTATACAGTTTGCAACGTACCGCCACCTAGGACATTTGAGCTGGGTAAACATCGTCCGTCGATAAAAAACGAATTCGAAATGGAACTTCTCAGGATAAGGGCAAGTAAAATTTTGTCTTTCAACTTGTACTAAATATATTAGTTTAAAGTAAATCATGGAAAGACAGTATAACGTGCACTTATCCTGTCTTTGCATGTTGATATATTTAAACGTAGTGAATTATATGCTACATATCACATTGATTTCTTGGTGCTGCTTTTGTTTTGTTTTGCAGTAAAATGAAACCAATCGGAGTTCCCATGTATTTAAGTACGACACAACCAGGATGGGAAGCACAGTGACTTTAGATTAAGGTAAGTTAACAAATTTTCGTTGATGCCCTGGTAGCATTTCCGCTAACATACGTTGCAATATTTTATTACAAAATAATAACATTTTGTCCTTGCTCTCGTACAAAAGTTGAAAGCTGACCACCACCGGGACATTTGAACAGGCGAAACATCACACATCGATGAAATTTGAAGTGCAACATGGAAGAAAACAGGCAATGGAAAGTTGTTTACCAACGGGTATTTATATAAATTAGTTTTAGGTCGAGCATGGGAAGACAGTATAACGTGCACTTATCCTTTCTTCGCATGTCAGCGATATTGGGAATATGCGCCATATCTTTTAAATACCTGGTACTGCTGTTGCTTTGTTTCGCAGAAAAATGAAACTGAAGCAGTCCTCTCGAGTATTCATGTACGACCTGGATGGAAACCACTGTAACTTCAGATCAAGTAAATTTACCTGATTTTTGTTAATTAAGGTTTTTTTACTGCCCCAAGAAAAACCATTCCGATAACATACGTTGTAATGTGTTTTACCGCCACCAGGACATTTGATTGAAGAAACATTGTCCATACGGGAAGATGGTTTCGATGAAATTCGAAGTGCAATATGGGACTAAACAAAAAAACAGGCCAGTAAAATTTGATTATCAACAGGAATTACAACGAAGAAGTTTCAGGTTGAGCATGGGAAGACAGTATAACGTGCACTTATCCTGACTTCGCATGTTAACATACTGAATTATGTTAACTAAAACTGAACGCTACAAAACGCATTGAATGCATTAGACTGCTTTTTTTGTTTCGCAGGAAAATGAACGGACTTTGCCTTCAGATTAGAGTAAGTTACTGGATTTCAGATAAATTTTCGTAACGTGCTATTACATTGCGATAAAATTTGGTAGGCGCCCGTCTGTCGGATGAAGTTTGACACGTTCCGCTACCGGGACATTTGAAATGGACAAACATCGTTTGTGGATGATATTCTGAATGCAACATGAAACTTTACAGAAAATCGGCAAGTAAAATTTGTTCATCGAACTAGCATTAGAATTCATTAATTTTAGGTAGAACATGAGAAGACAGANAACTAAAACTAAACGCTACAAAACGCATTGAATGCATTGGACTGCTTTTTTTGTTTCGCAGGAAAATGAACGGTGATCCAGGAAGGATAGATCCAGGAAGGATAGGACTTTGCCTTCAGATTAGAGTAAGTTACTGGATTTCAGATAAAATTTCGTAACGTGTTATTACATTGCGATAAAATTTGGTAGGCGCCCTCATGTCGGATGAAGTTTGACACGTTCCGCTACCGGGACATTTGAAATGGACAAACATCGTTTGTGGATGGAATTCTGAATGCAACATGAAACTGTACAGAAAATCGGCAAGTAAAATTTGTTCATCGAACTAGCATTAGAATACATTAATTTTAGGTAGAACATGAGAAGACAGAATAACGTGCACTTATCCTGTCTTCGCATGTTGATATATTTAACGCTGTGAACTATATGCTACATATTGCATTGAATGCCTTGTACTGCTTCTGCTTTGTTTTGCAGGTAAATAAATAAAGGAGTCCCCGTGTATGTAAAGACGACAGAGCCAGGGTGGTAAACATTGTTGATTCTAAGGTAATATACTTTGTCATGTATTATTACACTACAATAACGTTATGGATTTTGCTTTACAGGCAACTCGTGTCGTATGGAAGTTTGCAATCTACCACCACAGGGACATTTGAACCGGAGAAACATCTCCATATCGATAAAATACGATCTGCGAAATGGAACTTACAGGAAACAGGCAAGTGAAATTTGTTTACAAACTTGCATTGAATTCAATTAGTTTTAGGTCGAACATGGGAAGACAGTATAATGTGCACTTATCCTGTCTTTGCATGTTAATGCATTTAAACGTTTTAAACTCTGTGCTATATATCCAATTGAATATCTGGTACTGCTTCTGCTTTGTTTCGCAGGAAAATGAAACTGAACCAGTCCTCGCATTTCGGTTGGTTATCCATTTTTAAATACCACGGTAAGTTCGTTTTCGCTAACAAACGTTTTAATGTGTTATCACACTACAAAAACATTTTGCCTTTTGCTTTACAGGCAAACCATTTAAAACGTACAGCCTCGAAGACATTGGAACTGGAGAAACATCTCTCTATTGATAAAATATGAAGTGCAAAATGGAACTTTACAGAAAACAGGCAAGTAAAATTTGTTTATCTATTAGCATTCAATCTTATTAGTTTTAGGTCGAGCATGTGAATTATAGGCTACATATCGCATTGATTTTCACAATGATATTTTCGTTTCACAGAAAAATAAAATGAAGCAGTTCTCATGTATTCAAGTACTCTAAAGCCAGAATGGAATGGACCGTGGCTTCAGATTAAGTTAGTTTACCGGATTTCCTTTCGTTAACGTTTGCAGTGTATTCATTTCCTTTAATAGACGTTGCAATGTGTTATAACATCACAATAATATCCTTTGCCACATAGATATCACATGTCGCAAAAGTTTCCAACGTATCGCCATCGGAACATTTGAACTGGAGAACCATTGTCCATCAATGAAAAAAGATGGAATAAATGAAATTCGAAATGCAAGATGAAACTTCACAGAAAACAGGCATGTGAAAGTTAATCATCTTGATCATCAACTTATGTTAAATTCCCGTACTTTTAGAGGTCGAGCATGGGAAGACAGTATAACGTGCACTTATTCTATCTTCGCATGTTGATAATTAACATAGTTAGCTGCATGATATTTACATTGCAATGAATGCCCGGTACTGCTCCTGCTTTGTTTCGCAGGTAAAGAAACGGAAGCAGAGTTCTCGTGTTTTCTTGTGAGCCAGGATGAAAAAAGCTTTTCCGTGGGTTTAGCATTTCAAAACTCCCGGTAGGTTCATTTCCACAAAAATACGTTGTAATGTGTTTTTACACCACGACAACATTTTGACTTTTGCTGTACAGGCATCCCTTCTGTCTACCGGGACATTTGAACTGGAGAAACAGCGTCCATCGATGAAATTCGAAGTGCAACATGGAAGTTCATGGAAAACACTGGCAAGTAAAATGTGATCATCCAACTGAAATCGAGCATGGGAAGACAGTACAACGTGCACTTATGCTTTCCTCGCATGTTGATGTATTTAAACGCTGTAAACTATGTGCTACATATCGCATTAGATGCCTGCTACTGCTTCAACTGTGTTTCGCAGAAATTAAGTCTTGAAGCATTCCTCGTGTGCTCAACGACAAAACAAGCCAACATTATAAGCACCCTGGCTTCAAATTAAGTTAAGTTACCGGATTTTCGTTGGTTAATCGTTTTTCATACCCCTGCTAGATATATTTTTGCTAACTTACGTTGTACTGTGTTATTACACCACAATACCATTTTGCTTTTGCTTTACAGTCAAAACATTTAAAGCGCATCGGAACCAGGACATTTGAACCGGAGAAACAGTATCTAGAAGGAAGAAGATAGATTTGATGAACTTAAACAGAAAACAGGCAAGTAAAAGTTCTTTATCCAACTTTTATTGAACTCCAACAGAGTTATTTAGAGCATGGGAAGGCAGTATAATGTGCACTTATCCCGTCTTCGCATGTTGATGATATATTTAAACAATGTTAAACCACATGCTGTATATTGAATTGAATGCCCGGTACTGCTTCTGCTTTGTTTTGTAGAAAAACGGATGCAGAGTTCTCGTGTATTTAAGTGTGACAAAGCCAATACGAAAACCCCGTAGATTCTTCCGTTGACAAACGTTTCCAATGCCCCTGGTAGATACATTTCTATTGTAGTAGGTTGTACTGTGTTATTACACCACTATCCCATTTTGGTTTTTGCTGTACAGACAACACATGTCTCGAAGTTTATAACGTACCGCCAACGGAGCATCTGAACCGGAGAAAAATCGTCCGTCAATGGAATACATACGTAATGCAACATGGAACAATACCGAAAACTGGCAAGTAAAATTTGTTAACCAAGCAGCATTCAATTCAATTAGTTTTATGTCGAGCATGGGAAGACAGTATAACGTGCACTTATCCTGCCTTCGCATGTGAATGATATTTGGAAATAGGTAAAATAACGCATTAAATGGAAGGTACTGCTACTGCTTTGTTGTGCAGGTACAGAAACTGAAGCAGAGTCCTCGTGAAAATTAAGTACGACCATACTTAGATGATCAGCACTGCGGTTTTCGATTAAGGTAAGTTACTTAATTTTTGTTGGTTAAGTGTTTCGAATACAGTTAGGTGTATTTCCACTAAGATACGTTGTAATGTGTTTTTAGACCAAACTAACATTATTGGCTGTTACTTCAGGCACCTTATGACGTATAAAACTTTAACACGTACCATCACCGGGGTATTTTTGAAGTGAAAAATCATCGTCCATCGATAAAAAACAAAGTGCAAGTTGGAACTTTACATGAAACAGGCAAGTTGACGTTGATCCTTCAGCTAGTATTAAATCCCAAAAGTTTTAGGTCGAGCATGGGAAGACGGTATAACGTGCACTTGCGTTGTCTTCTCATGTTGATATATTTAAACGTTGTGAACTATAGGCTACATTTTGCATTGAATTCTTGGTACTGTATTAGTTTTCTTTCGTTTTTGCAGAAAATTCAACTGAAACCCTCAGAACCTGGATGGAAAGCATTGTGACTTAAGTTAAGTTGCGGATTTTTTGGTTAACGTTGTTTAATGTCCCGTGTCAAATACGTCAAATAAAAGTTTTAAATGCGTCAAAACGTATCTTACTTTATAATGTGT